>WEKX01017878.1:292323-302527 GCA_013390025.1 Pitta sordida
CGGGGGAGGGTTTGGGGGGAGCCCATTAAGTGTCAACGCAGCACGGGCAGTGTAACCTCTAAGTCACTGTAGTCACTAAGTCACCCAACCATATCGCCCAGCGCCAGATACAGATGCCTCTTATAACACCTCCAGGCAGGGTGACTGCACTGCCTCCCTAGACAACGTATTCCAATGCCTGAACGCCCTAACTGTGAGGTGGGTTTGGTTTGGGGTTTTTTTTCTAATATCTGACCTGAATTTCCCCTCTCTCAGTGTCAGGCCGTGACCTCCAGTCCTCTCACTGCAGGCACAATAGAAGAATACTACACTGTCCTCTGAGGGAATTGTAGAGGGTGATGAAGTCCCTCCTGAGGCTCCTCCAGGCCACACAACCCACGTCCCTCAGCGCCTCCCCACAGGGGTGCAGGAGAAAGGCGTTTTAAGGGACTGTCCTGCTGCCAGCACATCGTGTTCAGGAGGCCTTGCATGTTGAGTGTTGCTACAAAACACAACAATTTTTTTTCCTGTTTGCTACAAACACAGATCTGATGCAGGGTGATGACATACTATTTTTTCCCGTATGATTTGACACATGAATGTTTGACTGCGTGTTTCCAGTGCTGGATCAGGTCAGCTGAGGCTGTGTGGCCACAGCGAGGGACTTGAAAAGTCTTTAAAAGCTCCAATGATGGGAGTTCCTAAGTACGAACAAAAAAGCAGAGAACAAATCTCTAAACAGTAGGGCTGGAACACCTTAATAAACCTGAGGTTTATTGCTACTACAGCCTGGTGTTAACAACTACCTATTGTCTTTGCTCCTTCAGGCCTCTGCGTGGGGAAAGATTCCCTCAGGGAGCTGCCAGAGCTGTCCCTGTTCTCCCACACACCCTGTGCTTAGGCTGGTCCCCCTCAGCCATAAGATGTGTATATATATTTATGTTACATATGTGAATGTATTTTTATAAGCTGTGCTGCTGAAGCCCTTGCTGCTCAAGCTTCCTTTCTCGTGTGACTTCTGCTTTCTGCAAAGGGGAAAAAAAATATCTTGGCAGGGAAAAAGCTCAGAACAAGCACACAGAGGCCTTTGGATGCGTGGTTTTGAGAAGTGCCTTCTCTCCCTGTGTTCTGGCTGTTACGTATTTTCCTGAGGATTTTAATGTTATATTGTAAGAGGCTGTCCAGGCTTGAGGCTGCTTGGTAAAGGATCGCAGAATCACAGAGTATTTAGGGTTGGAATGGACCTCTGGAGATCATCTATTTAACACATCCTTGGAGGATTGTGTTTCAGTACTGTTAATAGTTAATTATATAAAACTAAAGGAATTGTGCAGTAATAAGATAATTCTTTAAAATGTATGCATGTACCTTTGTGGTTTCATGCTGATACTTTGTACTTTCTACCCTGGATACTTTACAAAATAAAACAACTGATACAGCTGAACCAAACTCAGATTGAAGATGCGGTTTGAGTAACCCTTTTCAGACAAGATTTAGGGCAATGCAACTGCTTGCATAAGTAAGGCTGACCCTCAGGGAGCAATCTCTATATATTGTGAAGTTTTAAGTAGGCCAGATGACTCCTCTAAAAACCTCTGTGAAGGGTAAAATAAAATAGTGGTGGATTTCACATTCCCTTTGCTGTTTTTGCCTTTCTGTGCCTCTCTCTGCTGAATGTGTTTATTTTGGAGTACCATGACACAGCGCATAACACTGTGACAAATGAAGTGGTGATGTGAAAATAATAATTACGTATAAAATATTGTTGTGTTAGTGCTGCCAAAGGGAAGATTCAGTACCATGTTGGTGTTGTTTTTCAGGCATTTGCTATTTGGCTCACGATAGCTAGACACTTTGCCAGGGAAACGCCAATTAATTCTGCCAAGTTCAAGGTGAGTGACGAGCTAATTTGTGGGGGATGGGAAGACTGGATTATTGCTTTAAAACCAGGTTAATTTTTTTAGGACCATAGCTGAGAGCAGGAGCTTTCCATTCTAAAATGGTAATTTCCTCTCCCTTCAGCTCCTTCTGGGAAAGGAACTGCCTGGTCACTGTTGCCCTATTTGTGGGAGTCTGAGCTGATCTAAGATTAGCAAAGGTTACCTTAAGAGTTCATGGAGAAAACTGGAATCTTGAAATCAAATGCTGATTGCACAAATACTAAGATGAATCAGGAATCTCCCGCAAGGAATGCTGCTCAGGAATCTGGATAAATGAAGGGTGACCATGGAGGTCAAGAACAGACCACAAGTTGCGCTTATCTAAAAAAATAAAGAAAAGCATGGCAGTAAATGTTCTTAGAAATTGTTAATGGCTGGCAAATGTTCTGTTCCCAAACTGATACTCAGCAAAGGTGGAGCTTGAACAGGAATAACCAAGAGTGAATCAGGGAGATTGCACAGAAAAGTCTGGCAAAAATAAGTGAATGGAGGTGGTGATTAGTGAAATTGGATGGGTTTGCACTGAAAGAAAAAAAACCCAAAACCAAAACGTAAGTAAAAGCCTTGAGTTAATAACAAAGCAGCAGAACAGGCCTTGCTAGTAAAATCCTGGGCCTAGCCACAGTGAGAGGTTATACAGCAGAAAATGGTCTGATCCAGGGAAGGAATTTTCTACCCATTTTTATTAACAGATACAAATGGCTAGGATGTCTCTTCTTTGGGGGGAAAAAAAATCTAGTTGATATAGTTGATAGGATGTCTAGGTATAAAATAATCCTAGATTTTGCTGGAAGCTGGTATTAAAACTGACTAGTCTCTAGCCAAAACATAATAACTTGAGATCTCCAAAAGAAAAAGGAATTCTGATTTAAAACAGTCTTGCTGCTTTTATCTCTGTAACTGCAGCTGTATTTAGCAGATGCAAACCTGGAGTAAAATCAGGTAAATTAATATGAATGTGGCTAGAATTTCTGTTGCATAATGTAATGAGATTAAAATAAAGAGAAATGAGGAATACAATACTTTAATTATTGTCTTTTAAAGTTCCAAATAGAGTCAAGAACTTACAAAGATACAATTTTTTCCTTATACATAATGTAGTTATGTCACTGCTAGTAGTTTTGAACTTCTAGATGAAGTACAAAGATGAGCTAATTCACTTTTAATTCCCTTTATCTGTTGCATAAATGTCTCCAAGCTACTTTTTTTTGTCTGACTTCTAAAAGAAATGAAAAATTAAATCATTTGTTAGTCTGTAGAAAACCATGATTTGCATTTAACACTTTGTATTATGTGCTCTGTATTTTTTACTAATATTTTTGCAAATATGGATGTGTGAGGGAGGTTTTAGAGTAAGTTTCCAACAAGGCTAAGTTTTGTCACTCTCTGGTATTTGTAAAGCTCATCTGCAGTGTAATTCCAACTTACAACTAGGATCGTAACATCATGGAATGGTTTGGGTTGAAAGTGACCTTAAAGGCCACCCTGCCATGAACAGGGACATTTTTAACCAGATCAGGTTGTTCAGGGGCCTATTCAAATTGACCTTGAAGGTTTCCAGGAATGGGACATCCACCACCTCTCTGAGCTGCCTGTTCCAGTATTTTACCATCCTAACTGTAAAAAACTTCTATATGTCCATGTAATTGGAAGCTGATTTAGCTATAGATAAATAAATATGTGAACTCTGTACCTGTTCGGGATTTTCAGTATTATTAACTATAATGGTGTGACGGGCACAGTGCTTAACCTAATGTCCGGAAAACATCCCTTAACTCACAAACCTTACTGAATGCAATTTGTATGCAGCATTCCCCTCTCTGTTAACCCAGGGTGAGGGCTGCCACTTAATTAATTAATCTTCTGTCCTGACCCTTAACAGGCTATAAGCAGCTTTTCCCAGCAAGGCAGGTAAACTCTTTGGACAGTGCAATAAAGCTTGAAAATACATGATTTGTAAGCATGCATATATGTATGTGCTCCAGGGGCATTTTATAAAAGTAAACTCTTACTCTTCTGTAATTATGTAAAAGGAAAACAGGAAAGCAACCTTTTATGAACTGCCTTTGAGGGAAAGTGCTTTCAGTTACAATGGGCAAAGGAAGCTGCAATTTATCAGCAAAAGAAGCAGCTTTTTCAGACAGAAATCAAAACTGTCTTTTCTCAGCATGTTTGAATCCTCCTATTAGTGCAAGGCCTGAACTCTTCATGTCTACAACACCAATTCATTCCATACTTGATTTGTCTTTTTTCATTTCTAATAACAAGTAGAATAATAAGTTTTTCTTAACTCTGAGTACTGACTAGAACTGACAAATGGTTGGAAAGATAATGTGCCTCTCATTGTATCGCTCTTACACCTACATCTGTCTTTTCAATTGAAAGGAATCAAGGGGAGTCTGTCCCTATTTTCTTGCGTATTTGTGAGAGCACATATAAATTGCCAGGACTTGGGAGGAGAGGGAGATGATACTTTTCAGATCCAGTGAGGCACAGACGAAAAAACTGGTCCAATGAAAGACCAGAAGAGTACTGTGGGCCTTGTAAAGCTGTAGGTTAATAGGGTGACTTTTAGTTACCCACTCACTCTTTTTGCATCACTGTGAGATGCTGGATTTCAAATTGCCAGAGCAAGTGCAGCTGTCTCTAGTGTATGCGCATTTATTGAGACAGTGATTGTAAATGTTTATGATCTGTGGATCTTGCTGCCCAAGGTGATGTGAATTAAATGAACTGATCACATGATTGTTTCTTCTCAGCTCTCAGTGGTAGTTAACAGTCCTGAAGGACTTGAAGCCACAAGTTGAAAATCATTACAAAAAACTTTTGTGCTCTTAACTATGTTATGAAGAGTGGCCTGATTTCCTAGATTTCCTGCCAGTTCTGGCTGGGATAAATTGGGGATAGAAATGCTTTCTCTGTCTTTGACCCCGTGCCTATAATCATCACTTTAGCAGAAATCTCTCTGCAGAACAAATGTATGGAAACAATTTGCAAGGAGGATTGAGACTAAAAGGTTGCATTTTCCTTGAGACTCTGCTCTTTGCGTAATAGTTTCATGCAGTGATCTTGTTTGCCTAGCAGCTCATAAGTTTTCCTGATGGCATCCAGCTGGAGCTAGGGTTGGTATAATCGGCTGCTTTGTTTTGGAAGACATTTGTTCTGGGGAGCTGTTGTGGGCTGACTGCTCACAGACCTTGCAACAACTGGGAGGCAGTGCTATATGAGCTTAGTGTTTGATTTTTCATCGATGTGTTTCTCTACCAGCTTTGCAAAGGGTTATTTGTTTTTCTTAACTCTGGTAAACATGTAGCGGTCTGACTTGTGAAGTTCTTATCTTCCTGCAGTAACTGATTAAGGCCGTAGATTGGCCTGCACAGGTTGTTAATGAGCTATTAATGTATGTAACACCAATCTTGTGGAAACAATCTCTTGAATTACTGTTTTATCGCTGGTCATGTGTTGCCTGACTGGTTCAGTTTTGGGCCAGTACAAATTCTGAAGGTGATGACTCAGGCAGCAAGCTAGACTAATAATTTAATGGTGAAACAACAGTCTGAACTGAAACAATGCCAGAAGGTCTTAACTTATTAATTCTTTTTCTTGTGGCAGAGGGAAAAGTAGAGAATTGCTTGATGGCTTATCCCCTAACAGTTTGAGTTGTGGACAGATTTTGAATGCCAAGTAATAACTGACTCTTTCAAAACTAATCGAAACAGAAGTTTTTTTCATGTGGGGTAACTTTTAGCATGTGAGTATGTGTTAGAGGGAGTTAATTAACATGGTGTTCTGTGTCTATTCACCTATTTTGTTGTCATGGAAGAGAAAAATAACTGTATTAACAAATGCTGTCTGTGGTATGTTATGTTAAATTGCATCCATTTTAGCTGTGCATTTTTCCATAACTTTGACTGCTGTGATCCTGGTGCTCAAGTAATCTGTTTTCATTTGCAGTGCATGGATCAGTAAGAAAAATTAAGTATAGTTTATTAGAGCTTCAAGGAACACATGATGCAGCATGACTACGTGTGTCTATGCAGATGTTCAGGGCCCCCTCAGCTGGGGCAATGGGAGTACACTGAGGTAATCACCTATATTTGGGATTCTCTACCCTGTGCCTCTGCCCCATGCACACTCTTGGGAATGCAGATGGAGGACTGTATGGTTTGTCATTTCAATTTGAGAAATAGGAGGGAACATAACTCCATACACCAACAAGATGGGATTTTTTTTTCCCCCTCAGTTCCGAAAGGCATAAAGGCGTAAAGCACCTGGTCTATCAACTGTGTCTGTCTGTCAAGGTTTGGATCAGCTTTGGGTGCTGCCTTTTTCTTACTGTGGTAATCTTCATGTATTCTTAGTCTGCAGCACAGGACTATTTGCCTCAGCTCTTTAGTGGTGAGTGAAGTTTCGGTAGGAAGTGAAGTTATACTCACAGTGCAGCTGGATGGGGATTCTGTGTTTTGTTCACATAAAGCAAGTTCAGGTCCTGAATCCCAGGTGTCTACACATTCTAGGTTCTACCCTTTTACCCTGATGCCACAAAGGTTAGGTTCTATCACTGAATGCTTGGTCTTTGCACTTCTAGCATGGTATGGTCAGCCAGAGAATTATAAATAGGTTTAGCCTCCTGGCATCCTCTTCTTCCTTAGAGAAAGAGCAGGTAACAGACTGCAACTTGTGTGTGTGTGTGTGTAGTCACTGGGAGCTCTTGCTTTGCACACAGGCTAAAGAATCCCTTATAGGAATTATAACCTGACTGTACTTGCTGTTAATCTGTGTTAATCTGAAGATTTTGAGTGATTTAAGTCTTTGGACCGTCATGGAAGCCTGCCTAACAAAAAGGAACACTTGCCAGGGATAGGGGGACACTTGTTACTGTGGTACACAGTAAGTCATGATGCTTCTGCCTCTTACCTGTTTTGCAAAGTCTCATATACTTTATGATGTGGAACGGATTTAAATCTTCAGTAGATTTAACAACAGCTTCTCATCTATCATTCTGTTCTTGAACTTTCACACAGGAAGTTTCTCACAAGAAAAATACCAGAGATTTTCCTCTTCCAGAAAGACCTGCAATGTTTCCAGAGGTGATTTCAGAAGCCAGGATAAAGACATTTTCTCATATTTACATATCAGACTTCCCCGTGTTACTTCTGTTTCCTTGCAGACAAAAGGTATGCATAATGACAGAGAAATTCCCAAGTAAATACCATGACATTTTGGGTGACTCAGTCATACACTACTATTTTTCTTCCCTCTGTTGATAGGGAAGAATTCTGCTCTCTGAAAACTGTGCGTTTTGCAGCCTGTTTTGCACAGTGAAAATAACTCCAGATTTCGTACTGCAAAGCACCACTATTGGGATTTTGTTCCAGCCCATACAATTCCAGATGATAATCTCCTGAAATGTACTGTCCTTAGTTTCTGCGGAATACATCCAGAGATTCTCCAGGCCTGTCCTCAATGTGAAATCTAGTTTCAAAACAAAACATTTTTGTAAGCCTTGTCCGTGGCAGGAAGGACAAGACCAGTAGTGATTCTGATGCTTTTTAGGTGGTGGAGAACGCAACAGAACATTTTGTGACTTGGGAGCATGTGTTTATGCATAAATAACCAGACAGAGCTTTGAGAGAACAGTAGAATACAAAAANTATTAGTTATCAGGATAATACTAATGCAATGAGTCTATTTGTGTTGGAAATAAAATCATATCTTGTAATGAACTTCAACTTTGTCTTTTCCCATTCAGCTGAAGTTGTTATATGACGCTTTCTTCAGATTTGGGAACAGCTGGTGGAATTGCAATGGAGAGTTAATACCCAGGGAGTTGAGGTACATGTATGTACCTCAAAAATACATGGAAATATTTTTAGTGTTGTAATAAGTATGATACTTATGCTGCAGCTGCACAGGTTAAAGCTGACAAATATTTACTGAGGTGCATACAGTCCTGCTGGGACCCACTATTCCCCGGGTAACAGCAGTGTGTGGATGAGACAATACTGCCATTCTGGCAAACCTTCTTAGTGGAGTTGCAGTCAGTGTCTTTTTCCTGTTATATGTAGCTCATATCAATTTTGGACTCAGATAAACAACACTGTAGTGGCTTTTTGGTCAATGTAATTTGCAGTTTTCTCGCTGACTTGTACTCACAGGAGTATTTTGCTACCTTCCCAGAGCTACAAGTGTAGGATGTGTCTGGGAAATGTTTATGTTCTACCCCTCTTGCAAATAGAACCAATTCTGAGAAACACCCTGGTGGCATGGTGAGGCAGAAGGCTACTTCCCAATTTTGACATACAAAGAATAAACACATGCCATCAGTAAATACTCTCTTGTCCTGCTGGATATGACCTCTCCAGCTCAAGCAATAGTTTAAGCAGGACCTCAGGAGCAAGCAACTGAAAGCTCTCATTCCCTGTGTCTGTATCCTGTAATCATAGCCTGGGATGGATGGGACTAATGCCTCAAGAGCAGGGGATACGTACCCGGTTTTCCACTGAGCAAATGCAGCGGCAGTTAGTTACAGCTAGATTTAGCTTAGGGTCAGGGAAGAGGGAAGGGATGCTCTTATGCTGAAGGAGGAGCACATCTGTAATCCTCTTGGTAGTGAAACCCAATCTTCCTCTCTTGACCAGGTCAGTCTATATCAGTAGCACAGTGAAATCTCAGTTCTACAGACAAGAGTTTGTCTGGTGTGTGTGGCAAGGCTTCCTCTTTTTCTCACACATGGAAATGGAGATCTACCTTTCACTCTGAACAGCCTGCAGCCCTTCTTGTGTGGGCTGTTAGGTTGGGGGTTTTTAAGATCTGCTGTTCTGAGAGCAATACATAGAGCGTATTTTAGATTAATTCTTCAGGGAAATAGTTTTCAGTATAACCTGGTTTTCAACACTCAAAAGTCTTTGGATATAGCTTAAAGCACTTGCAAACCCTAGGAGGTCAGAGCCTTTGAAATAGCTTTGTGGAGTAATTACCATTTTAAAAACAAAACAAAAAACCTCCCCCAGTCTGAGCTGTGTTGCTATCAGAGCCTTGTAGATCCTGCAGGGTCTGAATGACCCTGCAAATGGACTTTTTCAAGAGAAAATGCTGTTGCCTGACCAGGTCCCCTGAAGGTGCTGAAAGCAGAGAATGTCTAAAGCCAGCAGAGCTTGTGGTATTAAGATTAAAAACACCCATCAGTGAAACAGTTGGGGCTGGAATCTTCTAATCTTCTAAAGCACACAGGATATGTAGATAAAGAACTACATTCTTCTGAGTTCTTTAACTGAACTAAAATGCAAGTTAATCAGGGACTATGCCATCTTTTAATTCATGCTAATGCAGAGTGAAATGTGTACAAGAATTAAAAACCTCAAGCCGCCACCTCCCAAAAAACCCCTCACCAAACATTAAAGACATCACCACCAGCCCCCCAAAAAACAAAAACAGAAGTACTGTAACTACAGGCTTCAGGATTTCTCTTCTTTGTACAGTGTTCAATTCTGTATCTAGTTTGAATAATCATTAAGGAAGAACTCATCTCACAGTCTAAGTCCTTTAGTTTACATGGGGGGGGGCATATGGGGACATGGGTATATGGGGATAGGGAACACGGGGATATGGAGACACAGGGATGCAGGGAAATGGCAATATCTGAATATGCTGTCATGGGGGTACAGGGACATGGGGACACGGGACAGGGGGACACAAGGACCTGGGGACAGGGCGACCCAGGTGAGGGACCCGCCTCACAGGAGCCCAAACCTCCTCCTCCTGAGATCTCACAAGGTCGATAGACCAACGAAGGCTCATTGGTGCCCCCCTCCTTCGTGACAGAGCCTTGAGGGTGTCACATTGGTGGCACCCTTTCATGACAGCTCTGCTTTAGTGACCAGACCTTGGGGGTGTCACACTGGTGGCCCTCCCTTAGTGACAGGACCTTGGGAGTGGAACACTGGTGGCCACCCTTGGTGACAGGACCTCAGGGGTGTCACATTGGTGGCAACCAGTTGGTGACAGGCCCTAGACGATGGCAAATTGGTGGCCCTGCCTTAGTGACAGCTCTCCTAACAATAGACTTTGCTGTTTCAAACTGTTGTGACTTGACATGTGTGTTTACTGCCAACATGGGGATGGGGCTGGGAATGGGGACGCTGATGTAAACCGGAAAGGAAATGGGAATGCGGGGTCCGGGGATGCGGGAACGGGAATGAGAATGGTGATGGGAAGATGAATAGGGATGGGAATGGAGATGAAATGAACCATATCAAACATAACCCAGGTGAGAACTGGGATTC
>WEKX01017879.1:0-27490 GCA_013390025.1 Pitta sordida
GAACCCACAACCCCAGTGCCATGGACATCACACTCTGTCCATCAGAGCCTCCCACTGTCNTCCATCTGAGCCTCCCACTGTCTAGACCATGTCACTGAGTTCCTCATCTAGTCCTTTCTTAAACACTTCCAGGGATGGTGACTCCACCACCTCCCTGGACAGAGCACTCCCTCTGTGAAAAAGCTCTTTCTACCACCCAGCCTAAACCTCCCCTGGTGTAGCTTAAGGCCATGTCCTCTTATTCTGGTGTCATGAGTCTGAGAGAAGAGATTTCCACCCACCTGCCCATATCCTCCCTTCAGGTAGTTGTAAACAGCAATGGGGTCACCTCTGAGCCTCCTCTTCTCCAGGCTGAACAATCCCAGCTCCCACAGTCTCTCCAGAACAGGACACAGTACTCATGATGTGGTCTGACCAGTACCAAGTATAGGGGAAGGATAACTTCCCTAGTCCTACTGGCCACACTGTTCCTGATACAAGTCAGGATGCCATTGGCCCTCTTAGCCACCTGGGCACACTGCTGGCTCATATTAAGTTTTCTGTCAACCATTACTCAAAATCCCTCTCCATCTCACTACTCTCTAGCCACTCATCTCCCAGCCGATATCGATCCATGGGATTGTTGTGTCCAAAGTGAAGAACCTGGCACTTGGACTTGTTAAATCTCATATTATTGGAATCTGCCCATTTTTTATCCTGTCAAGGTCCCTCTGAAGGGCCCTTCTACCCTCTGGCAGTTCAACATTTGCCCTCAACTTGGTATCAACTGGAAACTTGCTAATGGTGGACTCGATATCCCCCTCCATATCATCAATAAAGATACTAAACAGTACCGCACCTAACATTGATCACTGTGGGACCCCACTAGTGACCAGCCATCAGCTGGATGTGGCACCATTTACCAACACTCTCTGGGCTCGTCCATCCAAACAATTCCTAACCCAACCAGAATGCTCCTAAACCATCCATGCTCTGAGAGTTTCTTCAGAAGCTTACCATGGGAAACCATGTCAAAGGCTTTGCCAAGCTTCAAGGGCATAACATCCCCAGCCTTTCTATCATCAACCAGGCTAGTCACTAGTTCTCAAGAGGAGATCAGGTTGGTCAGGCAAGACCTGCCTCTCCTAAATTCATGATGACTAGATTTAATGTTTGCTTTCAATTTTTAGGTTTTTGGCTGTTTAAAGTTATGCTTTGATGACAAACAAAGGTTGTTCTTTCATTAGGAAAAAGAACACAATACTGCTTTAATTAAAATAGTCCCACTGCTCATGTCAGTCTGATGACAGGAATACAAATAATCAATAACAAATCAAGGCAGTCTACTAGTATTAATATTTGTGTTACTGTAAGTTTTGGAGAAATGTTAGCATACTTGTTGTGAAGAGCCAAGGAGGAGTCAGTCATGAGTCTTCATAGAAGTATGGTGAAAGCTCCATTTATTATCACAAACTATCCCCTTTATCCCCTCTTTACTTCCATACATGCGTCACACACGCCTAGGATGCACCTAATCCTACTCTGACATTGGCTACTACACTAACTTCACATACTTTAACTAACTCTTTGATTGGAGAATACCCTAGGGGCACCCGGCTGCACTTTCCACATTCTTCATCCTGCTTATCTCTGCTCGTTTCTTTCTTTAGCTGGATTCGAGGTCGAATCACCATGGTTACTTCAAAAAGTCCCCAAGTGTTGCAGCAGAGTGAATATTTCTTTATGCCCTCTCTCCTCTAAAAATTCCTCTGCACACATTAATCTCCCCCAGTAATATACAGCCTGTCATAATTAAATGCCTGAAAATGTTAAGAGGAAAGCGGGAGAAAACACTGAGTCATTCATATATTTCAAAAAATTTATATTTGCAGGACATCAAATCTAATCAATGGCCTTGTACAGGACATAAAAATGAATAGGATATAATGTACTTATTAAAGTAGAAGCTTTTTATTTTCTGATTACCTTTGAAGCATAGTACTCAGTCTTTGGGAAAGATACTCACAGATGTGCATGGACAGGTTGTTAATTAATTTTATACATATCTAGATTTTTTTCAGACTCTACAGAACTTCAATAAAATCTTCTCACTAGGAGTGATTGAAATAGGGCACTAAAAAAGGTAATTGTCAATCAAATGCCCATTTCCAAGGTTGCTCCTTCTTTAGTGTTTACTGTATGAGTGGTTCCAGAACTTCCTCACTGAAGATAAATTATGCTTTTAGATATTTTCTAAAATGATAAAATTGATTTTATGGACACTCACTTGTTAGGAACATAACAGTTAAGGTGTCAAATGGAAAACATGAAGGAAAGACCTTGATGTCAGCTGAAGCAGGGAAAATTGTTTATAATTAGTAATATTTTTCTTTAGACCATTTTTATCTTATCCAGAAACAGTTTACTATAACACTCACAGCCCAGGTTTCCTTTGCAAGCGCAATTAGAATATTTTCTAATTTCCTCAGGACCAGAAAACCTTTGCATCTTATGCTGCCACACTCTTTTAAGAAGAGCTTTAGGTCTCTTCCACAGAGGTGTCCTCAGCAGGAGGACAAAGTTGATCTGTTGCAAAAGTAGCATTTTCTCTTTTTTCTCCAGGTACCAACAAGAGAAGAAGAGTTGTGCTAGTATCACAGCAAAAACAGATTCCTATATGAGTCTCTCAACACTTGATTTTATACGGCATTTGTTTCTGTGAAAGAAACTGTGTGAAAGCAATGAAAAGCTTTTTTTACTTCAGAAGAAAATATGTTTAAGGAATTACTTATATGCCTGCACTAGAAGCTTTTAATAATGAAATAATGAAATATGAATCATCCGAGAATCAAAACCAAGGAAAATCTTACTAGAATAAAAATATTATCAAAAACTTTACTAAAACTAAAGATTAATGAATAGAAAAATTATATGCGAACAAATAAAGGAAATATAACATGGAATAAATATTAACATTATTAAAGGCATGGAAAAAACTTTTATAAAAACATTAGATAAAAGTGAAAAATAGAAGCAAATATAATGACAAAACTGAGAAACTAATAGGCTACTGGAGGAAGTATGAAATTCTTAAAGGTTTGTTTTGTTTAATCTTCGCAAAAAAGTTAACTATGTCCAGATGCTTACCTTAATTATTATTAATGAGGAGATAGGACTATCAGTCCAAGAATGTAATAATCAATTAAATAAATTAAATATATTTGGGCCATTAGAATTTGACAAACATCACTTTAAAGGACTTACAGAGTTAGACAAAGAAATTTAGTACCTTTTATTAGAAGTGCGGGAGAAATGAGAAAGTTCTGTGAAAGGCGAAAAAGTTCTAGAAAGCCAGAAAACAAGCATAGAAGGTTAAAAGGGACACAGGGAACTACAGAAGAGTCAGCTTTTCTTTGACAGAAAGATAACTGAAGCAAATTATTAAACAATCAATTTGTATTCACCTAAAGACAAAACACAACCAACATGAATTTGTCAAGAGTAATTCATGTCAATGTAATTAAATTTCTTTGACAGGATAACAAGATCTGTGAAAGTAATAGATGTCAGATTCACATGACACTCATAAACCAACTACGAAAATATGGTCGGAGTAAAGCTGCTGTAAAATCTTGCCCAGAAAAACCTGTTAATAGCTAGTTGGAGAATAGATAGGATATATGTTTTACACAATGCCCTTCACAAGACTGACCTGATATTATTTAATATTTTAACGAATAATGTAGGTGTATGTAGAAAGTTTGTGAATGACAACATCTTGTGAGGGATTTAATTTCAAATGGCAGAATTGGAATTCAAGGTGATCTTGAAAAAATGGAGAAGCCACAAAATTATGTTTGAATACAGAAATGCACATAGGACTGAACATGGAAATGAGAAATCAAATGCACAAGGAAAGGATGAAAAACTTTTGGGGGAGAGGTATTTCAGAAAGATGAAATGTTGTGTCAAAAAGGAGGAGATATTACTTCTGTGAACATTAATGATCCATATAGACACCTGTAAGTCTTGAGTGTCACTGTATTCTGTTACAGCATATCGAAAGGGAGTCCACATCTATCATAGGTTGGCATTGTAATGTGTGTGGTGAATACATCTTTGTATTTTGTATTCAATATTGCTGTGTTCGGATAGTGCTGTCCGTAGCACCCTTCCCACCACCCCCGCAGTGACGATGGTAGATCCCGGAAAGGGGAATGACGCATTGCAGCAGCAAAGCGGCAGTTCCGAAAGTGGTGGGGTGGCGGTGGTGGTTCCTGTGGCTCAGAGTGGCAGCGATCAGAGTGACTCTTTGTTTTTCCAGCTTTCCTTGGAGAATCAGAGGAACTGGGCTCTTACCACAGACATATCTGAACTGAAAAAAGTCTCAACCCTATGCTTGGAAGGCTTCACGTCTAGCCAGGAGCTCAGTTCCTGTTTCTTCTCCTCTTCTCCCCCTTCTGATCCAAGGTGGGGGCGGGAAGATGAGCGGATGTTGTCAGACAGTTAACAAAAGAAAGGTTTATTTTTCTGTTGTTCCTCATCTCTCCGGAGCAGTTTTTCTTGTTAAATTCTCTAATTTTGTGTGGTTTAGTTGATAATTTTTTTCTTTTCCTTCCCTTTGAGGAAAGAACGTATTTTATTGAGATTGGTTGGGGGAAGTAGTGCCAGGGTCGCACTACAAACTAAGACAACATGTAGTGTTGGTGAACTCAGTATAAGATGAATTCAACGCATTTGGATGCAGAAGAGAACTCCAGACATAGACCAAAAAAAAGGCCAAAAATATTCCAAGATTTATGAAGAATGATTGAAAAAAAGTGATTCATGAAAGAGAGAGCTGAAGGCAGAATAAAGTGTTAAAGTGGTAAATAATCAAGCTTATTCAAATATACAGAATCTGGGACAAGAAATAATTGCTTTCCCTCCAAGCAAGAAGAATTTAAACTTCAGTTATAAAAAGATCTGTAATAACAGTTACACAATGCAACGATTTACAGTCGCAGGTGTTGAAACCAACATCACAGGACAAATTTGAAAGATATGCATTTCAAGGACAACCAAAAAAACCCAAACTGTTTATTTCCATGCTCTGAGACAGAATGACTGCTAGATGACACTTCACCTCTACATTTGTTGTATTTCTTTAACCCTATCAGATGCTTTCCAGAGGCTGTTTCTTGCCTTTTCAGTCCTTAATTATGATTTTTTTTTTTTCAGAAGAGCAATTAGTCAACTACTGCCTGTGCAACTGGAAGTTATGCATTAATAACCATTCAGAAAACCTTACCCACTTTTCAGACAATAGTCTGTTAATATATATAGCTAAAAAATGTTTACCTCCACATTAGGTAATGCTGTGTTTTAAAATTTATGAAGTGTCATAGATGTAGAAGTGACATTGCATTCCTGATGAGATTTCAATTTAACAGTTCCAGTGTACAGACAACACACAGTTTCTTAAGCCTGATTAAAATATATCCTTTGTCTTGAGTTTGTCAGGAAATTCCCGCTATATGCATGAAACAGGCCTGTAGTTCACTTATAACTGCACAAACTTTCAGTGAACAGTAAAAAATGTAAATTTAGCAAAATAAAACAAAAATCTTAGTGTATGACACAAAAAAGTAAATTAAACTGATAAAACCTGTAAAAAAAGTATAGCCAAGATCAGCCAAAGACAGTGTATATGAAATTAATGTTGAAACACCTTCCAATGGAGTAACACCTAATAATATTTTTTAAGCATGGTTTGAAAACACTTGTGTGTGGTTTAATATATTTCATGTTATTGTCAGATTTATGTAATCTAAAATACTTCAGTTCAGGGTGGCCTACAGATTTCAAGAAAATCAGTGTGGGAATAAACACTACCCTTCTTATAATTGTCCAAGTCTGGACTGACTGGCTGTTGTCCCAAATGCCACTGGTCACTATGCAGGGAAAGGAAAACACCTCAAATAAGCAAATGTAACTTTTCAGAAAGTTTTTGTTGTAGATCAATATCACCTCCATGACTCACATCTATCCTGTCTGTAATTCGTCTTTACACAGAAGGCAATCACAAGTCAGAGAGAAACCCTCCGATTCAGGGTTTTGTGAACTTTGCTCTAAAGGTCCTGGAAAGAGGAGCTTAAGAGAGATGGTCTAGCTGGGGGTGTTGGGCTGGATGGTACTGTGGGTCCCTCCTGGCTCGGAGTGGCCTGTGCGCCTGTGAGGGAACTAGGTTTATGTTCACCACTCTGGGGTGTGCGTTCGATCTCTATACGGGTGTTAGATGGTGAGTTGGACTAGATGATCCTTGTGGGTCCCTTCCAACTCATAGTATTCTGTGATTCTGTGAATGCACTGAAAATGAAAACAGATGAATTTAACCTGGATGTATTCCAGGTGAACAGATCCATTTCACCTGAAACCCCATGAAATCCGCAATTTTCCATGAAACCCTATGAAATCCATAATCTATCTAAAATTTGCATTTTCACCACTTGTGTGAGATTTCAAGGAATGCTGCAGGGAATATTGAGTCAAATCCTACTTGTGCAGCAGGCAAAATCTATTTATTTCACTAGTCTACACAGGGAAGACTTCACCCTACAAATTAGTGACTTCAGTGACCTGTGCAAATTTAAGAGTGCCTTCAGGTCAGTAACCCTGCAAATAGTAGACATACGTAAAGCACTGTTCATTCATCCCTAAAACTTGCAGTTTAAACCCGGATCCAATTAGTAATAGCTAAAAGGATTTATTTCTCCAGCTTGTAAAGAAAACGGAACTGAATTAAAAAAAAAATAAGAGTAACAGGAGTAGTAAAAAGACAAAATAAAACCTTTGGTTAATACTGCTCTTCAGGGTGCAAATCAAACAGAAAAAAACCCAGGAAATTAGAAACATTTGGTGCAAATTCCTTTCAACCCCCTTTTATACAAATCATGAATTATATATCAGGGGAATTACTTTTCTCAAAGGATCATTGCCCCAAACAGCAGACTGGAGTAGGGAATCTCACTTAACAAGCACACATTTCATGTTTGGTTTTACTGAATTCTGGCTTGTGGCCTCTTCTTCCTGTGTCCAATCCTGAATACAAAATTATTGAATCAATTACCTACATAATAGCAAGTAGCATTCTATCTAAAAATCAGGAACAGAGTGGACTACCTTTTACAACTATGTATATAAAGAAGAAGGATATTTCAATGTAAGGTACCTGTATAATCACAAAATCTGGCATGCAAGCATCTTGCTGGCACTCAGAGTGACCATCAAGAAACTGGAAAACTTAAAGTATACAGCAGCAGATTTCTGTAACTTACATTAACTTTTAACTTAAATATACTGGGAAAAAACATGATGAAAGACCTCTCATACTTTTTCTGTTGATAGAATGTGCTTTTGGTAGCCACAGAGAAGGACTCTTGGGAATTTCATGTCCTTTTCCAAATTTCTCAGTATCTTGACTTCCAGTTTTCTACAAAGGAACGTCAAAGATCCAGATCCTTTGCCCTAGGGGAATTTGTGTAATCAAAATGGGCCAGACTTCACTTCATAGGAAGCTGCCCAACTCTTTTATCTAGATTTGTTACTAGTGCTAACATTAATGAGGAAGATTAGCCTGAGGCAGACACCTGGTGCGGAAAATTCAAGTCCACATTCCAGTTTGAACAAACCAGAATTTTATTGTAGTAAGAATCAGGCTTTCTTATTAATTCTCTTTCTTTTAAATACAACTCATGGAAAATACGGTATTCAGGTTCCAGTTATTAGCAAACAAAACTTTGTCCAGCTAGAAAATAAATCACAGCTGAGTTTTCCTGTGTTTCTACACTAAAGGCTATCAAAGCAAGAGCAGTGGATTCTATTTTAAATGAAAATGGGGGAAGCAATTAGGTAAATATCTTTAGACCAAGGGATCACAAACTTATTCATTTTCAATTGAAGAATAAATACAACTACAGTGATCCCCCTGAATTCACTGGGAGTCGGGTCTGGGTAGGTCCCGTGAGTTATGAAATCCGTGAAGATACCGAACCCATGAATATTCAACTACTCCCCTCCTGTAGCCACGCACCCTCCACTAATAAGACCTGGAGGGGCAGTTCTGGGAGTGTGGCTCACACTGTAGCACCTCATTAAAGCAGAGGAAGAGCCCTTTGGTGCTTCCCGGCCACGAAATCTGGGGTCTGGGACGCTCTGCTCACATGTGTGGTCTCACAACTCACTGAAAATCCAACTGAATACACGGATATGTGAGACACAAATATGCAGGTGATCACTGCAGTTCTACAAGAAGTTTCACAATATGAAGGGGGAAACTTTATGGGACATTACTAAGAAGATAGGAATTTTGTTAGTAAAGACAGCTAAAGATTTTAGGAGGAGACACATCTCTCATAACTGAGGGTGAAAATGATTCCTAAGTCATGGTTTCTGTGATGATTAAAGTTTTGCTGAAGAGATCCAGGTCTACTTGGACTAATTTCTGCTCCCTGCATATTTTTGGAATAAGGGGAAAGTCTAGGAGAAGTGGTAAAAAGGAGGGAACCAGCAGAGAAAGCTACATTTTGGGATGTCAGAAAGTGAATAGATAAAGTGAGAATTTCCAACAGTCAAGCTGAGTTAGGCCATGCAAAAGAAACATAAACAAGAAGTAAAAGGTTATTTAGCAACATAAATAAAACAAAAGAACTTGAGCTAATACACAGTGCAAATGGATTTGAGATTTAGTACTTAGTAGGAACACATCAGGAGCTAAACGAATAATTGACTTTAGGTTTGAGAAGGGTAACTATGACAAAATCAACATGGATAATAGGTGGAAGAATTGGACAAAGAAATTAACACCATGAAGTTAGAAGTAAAAATCTAATCAGAAGATTATTTCTGTCATTGAATACTAAATACTGAAAAACCTCAGATCTGAACATGCAAATGTGATAACAACATTCCTGTCTTCAGTGGGAACAGAAATTTTGTCCTGCCCTGTAAGAACTAAATTGAGGCATCAATTTTCGATTTATTTAGTTCAGGTCTCCAATAGCTGTTTGCTGTTAATAGCTATTACATCATAAGACCTTTCCCTCTTAAAAAACCCAAAAGAATCAGTGTGATAGAATGATACTTTACACATGTAGATTAGAAATTCCTTGTCTTTTTCTGATTTACTGGACTTTTTATTATTCTTGAAGTATAGGTTTAAATTTTGTTGAACTGAAATAAAATCAGATTTTTGTCTCATTCCTTGTCCATGAGAACTATTTTAATGCTTGTGTCACTAATAATACATGAAAAAAGTACAACAAGGAATTGTACCTCTTAAATACCAATGTCAAATGTTTTATATTTTGAAACAACTTGCATTTTCAAGAGATATGATTTTAAGAAACCAAGTCATAATCTTTTGCTGGTGACCTTATTACCGTTGGGCCAATAATTAATCTAAGAAATTTGGAAAATGTGACAGCTAATGATCACTAAAGGGTTTCTCATTTCTAAGTACACGGAAGAATTGTGATATTCCAATTCTTATTGGAATTACTTTTCACAATGAATCTTGGTAGTGGAAACAAAGTAGTGACAAAATTATTTTTCTACTGGATTCCAGCTATGTTGAGAGAGACTGAGAAGTGAATTGCATTTCATGAAAAAGTAGTTGAACATCAATGCAGACAAGTATAAAAACTAAAACTAGAGCTTACAGCATGGATATAAAAACAAGCAAACACTGGATAACGATGCTAGAGTAATTTGTCCAAGAAATGTTCTCAGTTCCCTTTTCCCAAATGTCATTTCTGCAATCCATCCTCTACAGAAAAGGGTATTAGAGTGAATTTCATAACCAAACCAAAACACAACAAAACAAAACAACCCCCCCCCACCCCCCCCCACACCAAATTACTAATGTTTAAGTGGAAAATATATGAAGGTAACCTGTAAAATTGCAGCTACAGGGAGTTGTCTTGCTGCATAAAGGGATATATATAAAAGACAGTGAAAGGCAAATTAAGCACATGAAGATAGACAAAATGGAAAATAAAACTGCTTCCTGATGAAGATTCAATTGCATTAAAGGAGCAGCTAATTCACTCATTTCCAACATCACACATGATAAAAGCTCCCTGCTCAGAATACATGTATATTCTGAGAAAAAATTCAATCAGAAACACCTGGGAAGAAGGAGGAGCATTCACTATAATCTTCATTGATTAAATATCTCAAGTCCTTACAATGAACTGTAGGAAAGATAACACAGCACATTTCTGCTTATACTGGTATAAACACAACAAATTTACAGCTAGAGTCAGAACCAGATTAAATCTGGCCAGGAGTACACCTCAGCCTTGCTCCAGCCATGCACTTCACAAATTTAAAACCCCTGTGTGTACAGGAATACACACACAATTAAAAGTGTTTGATAATAGAGTTGAAACCTCTCTACTGTTCTGGAGTCATTTGCATGATCCCATTGGAGTCTCCTAAAATCAAAAGTTAATTTTTATCTCAAACAAATCCGATATGACTGGGCAAAATGGAGCACTGAATTTGCTGCTTCAGATAAGATGGAGATATGAATTTTGCTGGAGACAAATTTTTGCTGATTTCAGACTTCCTGGTCTCCGCGTAATGAAGGACACAAGCATTTATAAGATCAGTGCCTGAGGTAGAGATGCAGAATCAAGTCATTTGCAAATGTTAGCGTAATATGAAGACAGAGCTAAACATGCTCCTCATTTAAACAGAATAGACTAGCTGTTGAGAAGGCATTTCTCTCAGAAGTTAGGATCTAACCTCAGTAAAACTGATTCATTGTTGTTAAATAGAGACCTGCTAAACCATGCATTCAATGCAGAAGCAGTAACTCAGAAGCTAAATACAGTACTTATCTAAGAAAATACGAAATACACCTAGATTAGCACTCTTGCTACTCTGGACTGTCATTATTGCTGTGCCCAGGGTGAAAAAATCATCTACAGCCTCATATTTTGGCTTTCCTAAGACTTATCAGTGTGGTGTGAATTCTGGAGAGAAACAGAGAGACGGTATTGTGAAGCCTCCCCAGAGAGGAGAAGTTTACAAAGTAAAATCCTAAGACAAAGCTTTTAGGGTAATATTATGTAAATAAGCAATAAGACTGACTGAGGTTTCAACAGTAGTGCTCTGTGATTTTGTTTTGAAAGTTTTTGCTTTATGGAGTTCGTGTAACCTCATTATGTTTTGCTGGCACTTTCTCTAGGAAAAGCAACAGCTGCATAATACTGATAAATATTAAGAAAGCCAAAATGCATGACTGTGGATGGTGCTTGAGTCTAAGTCAACCATATGTAAAAACTCTAACCTGGCACCAATTTCTGTTGTTAAATCTCAAGTTTAACTACGTGTAAAATGTAGTTAAATACGAATAATCATCCATAACGGTAAATCTCTAAAGGAAAAAATATTTTAAAATATAAATCTTTAATTAGTTATACCACTATTATTATCATATACTTATCTCAATATTGACTGAATGCGAAATCTTTATGCATTATTATTTGTACTAGCCGTTAAAATAAATAGATGAGGCTTCTAAAAACCCTTCGAATATACAGCAATATATAAAATAGATTATGACATGAAATACTTAATCATTTATTAAATCATTGATAATCTTGGTATAATCTTGCACTTGGTATAATATTGCACTAACATATGTTTATGTCAAATATAAATATAATATTTATATGTAATTCCATGCCACAATACTTTTCTTTTACTTGAATGTTTTACACTAAACCATAAAAAATTATTTTATTCATTGCTGAATCTGCAGATTATAAAACAACTAGTATTCCCCAACTACTTTAAATTCTTAAATTTCTATTAAAATAGATGAAGGAAGTCAAGTCCAATCATATACTAGCACTGTCTTAGTAAAAATGCTTGGTTAGATCAAGAATTTCTCCCAGTCTCAAGACTGAAGAAAAATGTAAAAGGATGTGATAAAAAATGCAGAATAGAATAGATACAAAGTGATAAAATATCAAACTTCCTCCATATATGATCAGTCAGTGGAATATTTACATCATGAAACTCATTCGTTCTAAGTGTTTAATGGAAGTAAAAAGGGATTTCTCCCATTAATGACCAACTATGACTAAAGAAAATAAAAATATAGAAAAGAACATGAAGACCTCTATCTCCAAGTGTAAACCAACATATTTGAAAAAAACCCATATGCCAGTAGTTACAGTACTGACTGTATTTGTGCCCCACGGTGAGAAGGACCTTTGTAAATGCTATGAGTAAGATATTGATATTATTTAGTATTGATTTAGGATAGAGTCCAGAGCAGTTGGATCTTTGGACCTTTAAGTCAGATTCGAATTTTACAAGTTTTGTGGAAAAAAAACCAGTGGTGTCCATGTTATTTTATGTTGGGAGGAATTCAAAGCTCTGTATTTGGAGCACAAGGAGACATCGTGAAGTCTTGCATTCACTGATTACCAGCCCAGATATGATTCTTAAAATATCTTCTGATAAAACCAGAAGAATAGTAGAAACCTCAGAAGTAGGTGCAAATATACTGAAGGCAGAAAAAAGTTATCTGACCTGTTGCAAAGAAAGATTTTCAATTTGAGTTGAACTTAATAGGTCTTCTCTTCAAGTTAATTACTTTTCAGGGTTGCTGTCAAGTATTTCAGGTTTACTGAATGCTTAACCTAATCTCTGCATTAAAAGAAAAAATTCCTATGTCTTCAAGGATTCTCTTTGTAGTAGACACACACTCAAGCCCTATGGGGAGCAACTACAGGAACTGGGGTTGTTCAGCCTGGAGAAGAGGAGGCTCAGAGGTGACCTCATTGTTGTTTACAACTACTTGAGGGGAGGTTGCCGCCAGGTGGGTATGGACCTCTTCTTTCAGGCTGACGACACCAGAACGAGAGGGCACGGCCTCAAGCTACATCAGGGGAGGTTTAAACTTAACGTTAGGAAGCGGTTTTTCACAGATAGAGTGATTGCACATTGGAATGGGCTGCCCAGGGAAGTGGTGGAGTCACCGTCCCTGGAGGTGTTTAAGAGAAGACTGGATGAGGAGCTTAGTGACATGATCTAGCTGGGGGGTGTAGGGCTGGATGATCCTGTGGGTCCCTTCTGGCTCAGAGTGGCCTGTTAGCCTGTGAGGGAACTAGGTTTGTGTTTACCACTCTGGGATGTGCGTTCAGTCTCTGTACGGGTGTTAGATGGTGAGTTGGACTAGATGATCCTTGTGGATCCCTTCCAACTCCTAGTATTCTGTGAATCTGTGAATCCCACACTCTGTTATCTTTTCTAGTTGTGTGAACCTTCTTTACTTTGCATTTGTAGCAAGCCTGGTGAAGCACAGTCACACAGTGCTGCTTCTTGATTCAAGTGATCAAGTCCAGATACTCCAGAGGGGTCTTATTTATCTCCAAAATTATGCATTTCCAATTTCTCTGTAATTCAGACATCAAACTAGAGACTGAAGAAGCCTCCCCCCAGTTTAATAGGTCATACAAAATGTTGATCAGACTCATGACCAATCTGGGTAGTTCTGAAGTCCTTGCTGATAAACTTTCCATAGCAGGGAATTCACCACTTCTATGCATGCTTTATACAAAAAAAAAACCCACAAAAAACAACCCACACTTCCTTTATCATGCTTAAATTTCCTACTACTTTAGTTTTACTAAATGTACCATTGATTTTTGTTTTCAGAACACTATTATCTATATTTTACTGTTATCCTAGTACTTCCTGAATTTCTTTTTGGAGTGTGTGATTCCAGCTGCTTTATCTCTGCCCTCTTCTGTGAAACCCGGTTATACTGCATACATGCTTTTTAGAACAGTTAGGTTTCCAGTCTTTGCTTCAGTCTTAGAGGGGCAATGCAGTGTGAATTAAACAGTTCTATTTTCAGAGAAAATATATGTGCTCTAATTCTGATAAAAGAATAAAATAAAGGTATGAACTATTGCCATTCATGGGATTAAAATTTCTAAAGCGATAAGGAAGTAGATGTTGAAAATTCTCAGTCATATTTCCCCCCAAGGAAATGTCCAAGACAAATGTCTTTCCCTTGATGTCCATTAGTAGTCACAGAACTGGCCTCCTGGATATTTCTGTTGGTTTTGAGACACTGAGGTCAGATATATTACAGAATTTAATTGCTTAGTGGTGTTAAAGTTTACTGAAGTCATAATTCTTTTACATTTGTTAACTTTTTACCATTTGTTAACTTTGAACATGAAAGAGACATGTCCTAGCCATATCTAGACAATGCACAATGAGATACCTGCATACACAATGATCCCTAAAAGATAAAAATCTCTCAAGAGATCTGATTGATGTTTTTTGGGGATGCAGTTATTAAGATATTCAGACTTTCAAGTGGATTTGATTCAACAATTTTTTTTTCAGTGTTCCTTACATTCTTGGATATAAATCTTCATAGAAAGAATGTAACTTGAGAAACAGACAAAGCACATGTTTACTAGTCTAAGCAGTTGTTGAGCTACGTGGACTCAGGGAGTCTGAGGGCATTTACATGGGACATTGTATCTTTGTGCAAGTATCAGTGCTGGCTGTGAGTCAGCTGTCTGTGGAGTTGGAAGGAGCCTCTTGCTGTGCCCTGGCTAGCTTTTAGCTATCCCTACATGCAGCAGAATTAAGTAGTACAGACAGAGCTAAAAATAAAAATGATCACCTTTTTTTCCTATCTTTTCTAGCTTACATTTGAAGATGAAGATGAACCCAGGAAGAGGTGATTTAGGGTACTTTTTGATATTTGTGGTCTAATTATAAATGACAAGTTCCAAAGTACTTTTAGTTCTGAAAACCAGTACTAGACAAGACTAAAATCTGTGTGAAAATCATGCTTAAGGGAGCTAACCAGAAAATCAAGTTCTTGATGTAAGGACTAGCTTTAACCTGTTTTCCATCCAATTTGCTTATAGATGGTATAAGGAAAAATTTGTTATTATGTTTAATTGCAAAGAGGATAAGAAACACAGAATGAGACGGAGAGGTAGCACACAGAGGGAAAAAAAACCTATTTTTAATGTTCTAGGCAGAAAGATGCCAATGTGGGAAAACAATGTGATGGTGTTGTTATATTTTACAATCAGATGCATTGCAACGTATCTTTGAGGGCAAAAAAATGGTAAGTACAGAAGAAACTAAAAGATCTCCATTTTGACAAAGGTGGAGAGAAAATTTCTAAGGAACAATTGCTGTTGTGATATTTTTATTTTATCATGGAATAATTAAAAAAAGTAAGTTGCATTAAAAATATCAATTATTCAGAAATAAATTATTGTGTCTATTGTTTATTTATTCAAATAATATTGTACGGTCTTACTCCTTCCTGTCATAAAAGCCCCAACTTATTCTATCAAGTCCTAACCATCTGTACCAGGTACCCCCAGAACACCAGGCTTTAGGAAAACACCAGGATTTAGGAAAAACTTATTTTTTAAAGGCAAGAACACTAAACTTAATGATGTGTATATCAGGCATGAAAGAATACAAAACATTTTCCTTTCCATGCATTGTTAGCAGCTTCTTTGTCACTCCCATCACAGGAGTTCCAAGGTTCTTAGTGAGAAAGTTATGTTTTTAGGGAGTTAACTGCTCTGCAAGGCTGGAGAAGGAGAGAAATCCAAGTTTAAGTCTTCAAGCTATGAAAGATCTCTTGAACAAAAAGAGAAATCCTTAAATCAGCCTATCTCCTCACCATCTCTTGCACGAGGTCCACTCAATCCCCTTACACCTTTTTAAAAACATATGTTAGTATTTGTCATGGGGAGTGTGCAATATTGCAGAGCATGGCAAAAGGATGAGATATGTCTGTGAGTTGGTGCATCAGTAGCCTTTTGGTAACTGAAAACCACACCACACCTAGCAACAAATATAGACTCACAGAATCACAAAATGGCTTGGGTTGGAAGGGCACTTAAAGCTTACCTGATTCTACTTTCCTGCCATAGGCAAGGACATCTTCCACTAGACCAAGCTGCTCAGGGCCGCATCCAACCTGTCCCTGAGCACTTTGAGGGATGGGGCATCCACAACTTCTGTGGACAGTCTGTTCCAATGCCTCACCACTCCTGAGTAAAGAATTTCTTCATTTCATAAAAATTTCCCCTCTATTAGTTTAAAACTGTTCCCACTTGTCCAATCACTAACTGCCCAAGTAAAAAGTCACTCTCTATAATTTTTGTAATCTCCATTTACGTACTGAAAGGCTGCAACAAGGTCTCCCCAGAGCCTTCTCTGGCTCTTCTCCAGGTTTGTTTGGTGCAATCCTGTAGAAATCATAATTTGATTTCACAATAGAATGACTGCCAGGAACAAGACTGAATTATAAGATCTCTTAAAGTTCTGTAACAGTGTTGATATGATTACAGAGGATCTTAAGGGATTTTAAATGGAAGTGACCGTGACTACACAGGGCTGTAGCTAGGCTTCTGTTCCTCATCCCTTCCCCATAAACAAGCTAATACCATGCTAAATAATTTTGAGGACAGTTTATCTAAATCTCAGCAGTCAAAACAGCCAAAGCTAAATCAACATCCACTGCTTCTCCATCTGCTTTAAGAATGTCTACACAAAAGATTAGGATGTCTACACAAAAGATTACTTATGTGCCTGAGATGTGTCCACTTTTTACAACTGTATCAGATAACCTAATAGGAGATTTTATTTCACTCTAAAAGCAGTGTAGGTTACGTAGCAGCAGCTTATATATAAGTTGTTCTGTGACTAGCGTAATTAATGAAGTATGTGTTCAGCAGAGTTTGGATTTCAGAGTGATCTCATATGTGGATTCTCTGATAACCAATAAAAGATGAATTCAAGCCTGTTTCTTGTGCACAGCAGTCTACCTTTCCCACCACTGCTGGAATTTACTACATTTAAAACCTGTACCTCCCTCTCTAAATTTAGCTTCAGTCTATAACTAAGCACAAAAATTGCTGGCATAAACACACAGATAAGTGTGACAAAAATGCTACTGAAATAATGTATATAGTTAGGGTGCGTGGTTTTTATCTGAGTCCTTTGGCAAGACAAACAGAACATGGAATCCACTGACAAACTTTTGGTGATTTTTGTCAGCATGTACTTACTTTCTGAGTAGACCTTGACTAGATGTCAGCTGCCCACCAAACCCACTCTGTCACTCCCCTCCTGAGGTGGGCAGGGGTGAGGAAATATAAGAAAAGTTTGTGGGTTGAGATAAAGGCAGGGAGACATCATTCATTGGTCACCATCATGGGCAAAATATACTCCACTTGGAGAAATTAGTTTATTTTGTAGCCAATCAAATCTGAACAGACTAATGAGAAATAACCCCAAACCTTAAAATATCTTCCCTGCATTTATCCCTTCTTCCCAGGCTTAACTGCACCCTCTATTTTCTTTACCTCCTTTCTGCCATTAGCAGCACAGGGTAACAGGAAAGGGAGCTTATGGTCAGTTCATCACACAATGTTTCTCCCACTCCTTTCTCCTCAGGAGGCATCCTTACACCCTTCCCATGCTTCAGCATGGATCCTTCACACAGGGTACAGCCTTGCAGGAGCAGACTGCTCCAGCAAGGGTCCCTCACCAAGTCACAAGTCCTGCCAGCAAACCTGCTGTAGCATGAGCTCCCATCTTCACAGGGGGAGAAACCTGCTCCAGCCTGGGTTTCCCAAAGGATCACAGCCTCCTTTGAGCATTGACCTGCATCTGGCATGGGGTCTGCCATGGGCTGCAGGTGGATCTCTTGCTGCGGCACCTGGAGCACCTTCTCCCTTCTTTCCGCAGTGATCTTGATGTCTGCAGAACTGTTCTCTCACACATTCTCACCTCACTCTGCTGCTGTTGTGAAGGGCCCATTCATAGCTATGTTGTTCCAGAAGTGCTCATCCCCCTTGCGGATGGGCTCAGCCTTGGCCAGCAGTGAGTCTGTCTTGGAGCTACTGGCATTGACTTTTTGGAAATGGGGAAAGCTCCTGGTTGCTTCTCACAGACGCCACCTGAGTAGCCATCCTGCTATCAAGACCTTCCTGTGGA
This sequence comes from Pitta sordida, assembly GCA_013390025.1. Classification (NCBI taxonomy): domain Eukaryota; kingdom Metazoa; phylum Chordata; class Aves; order Passeriformes; family Pittidae; genus Pitta; species Pitta sordida. The sequence goes on from WEKX01017879.1 coordinate 18,037, forward strand.
AACCCAATACAGTTGTCCAAGGAGGGAGACATTCTTTTTATTCATGAGCCAGAATAATTGAAAATAGAAGACAATGCAGAGGAAGAAACAAGGATAGAGTATCTGGGATGGAAAGGATTTATTCATACTTGTATCCCTCAGCATGTTTAGTGTCATAGTATAAGCCCAGCCAGCAACAAGCTTCACACAGCCCTCACTCATCCTACCTGGTGGGGGAAGGATCAGAATAACAATTAAAAGCCTCATGGATTGAGATAAAAAGAGTCTAATGCAGAGAAACCTAGCATATTCACGCTTCGCACATTCATGTATTCAATTAGTCCTGGCTGGATTTTCAGGAGCTGTGCGACCGCATATGCATGCACATAACGACCAGGACCCTGGATTCTGCAGCCGGGAGGCACCAAAGGGCACTTCCTCCACTTTAATGAGGTGCTACACTGAGAGCCACACTCCCAGGACTGCCCTCCAGAAATAATTATTGGAGGGTGCATGGTTACGGGTGGGGGGTAGTTGAATATTCATGGATTCAATATCTTCATGGATTGCATAACTCACGGGACCTGCCCAGACCTGTCCCCCCACAGCTTCCAGGGGCGCTCTGTAATTGAAATAAAATACACATAATAATAATTGTCATAGTAATAACAGTGATAATAAATTTTAATGAAAACGAAAATAGCAAAGAAAAATTAGTTCCAAGAAAGACAAGTCATGGATATGACTTAGTTCCTTACCTCCAACCAACTGATGCCTCATCAGTCTCCAAGCAGTGACTTCCCTGTCAACCTCTCCCCCATGGTCAAACCACGACATCCCCTCACAGTTTTATATGCTGAACATGATGCCATATGGTGTAGTATTCCCCTGGGGTCAGCTGTTCTGGCTGTGACCCCTTCCAACTTTTTGTGAAACACCAGCCTCCTTGCTGGTAGGGTGGAGAGAAGCAGAAAAGCCCTTGATTCTGTGTAAGCTCTGCTCGACAGTAGGGAAAACCTCTCTGTATTATCAACAGGGTTTCCATCAAAAACCAGAACATAGCCCCATACTTGCGATTCAGATGAAAATACACTGCATTTCAGCAATGTATGATTAGCATACATAAATTTGAACTCTAAATGCCAAAGGCTGTGCTTACATGGCATGTTGTGATGAAGTTTGGACCTAGTCTTCTGCTAGTACCTGATACTGACCCACTGCTGCCATATCTGCACCTGAACTCAGATCTTAGCTGGAATTAGTATCATCATCACCTTGTTAGGCCATGGTTTGGCCAGTGCTGTGTTTATTTGTCTATTTTATTTTTGTGAGGTAGATTTATCTAGTTAGTGGAGACTAAAGAACCTTCAGGTAGACAGCCCACCTCAAGTCATCTGAGGGGGAGGAGAAGGCTCTGGTCAATTCTGTTGATGGCTCAGAAAGTGGTATCAAACCTTGGAGGCACTTTATCACCTTTACAGAGAGAATGCCACTGGCTATTGCGGATGTGAAGAACTGCTGTTAATTTCTGCTTTGAAATGGCAAGAAGCACTTGAGCAGATTTTAGGGCCGCCTTCAAAACCTCTCCTCCTAGCTGTGAAGAAAAAACTGTGAGAAGAGGTTGCCAACTGCATGACCCAGGTTAGAAGACACATTTGTGCATCCTGAGCATTTTGCCAGTTTGAACCTTATGTGAGTAATGACACAATCCTGCTACCCATTACAACATGGCATGGTAGATAGACTTAGAAAAAAAGAATTGGGCTGTCCTTTTTTATGTATTCCTTTCCCCCGACAGATCCTCTAATTGACATATATGACCTCAGAAGTATTTTTAGAACTTACTCACAAAGGAGAACACAAACAACTACTTCAGATTCAGCAGTTATCTCATGAAAAAAACACAGAAGAGTCACAAAGAGGCAAACTTGAACAGGTCATATACATTTGAACAGCTCTTAAACCTCAAGGTGAAGGCCCTAAGTGGAAGGTGAAATGTTTTGAACCTGTATCTTCCACTTTTATATTATTTTACCGTATCTCTAGTCCATGTTTTCCATATCTAGGAACTTCTTCCTCATACAGCTTTCCTGGGTCACTTTGATTCCTTGTGGAAGCACTTGCCTACTGAGTATATGAAGTCTGTGTAGACTACATACCTGATGTCACATGTATCACATTTTTAAAAGAGCAAAAAAGATGTTTGGGGCACCAAGACTGGAGGTTTCAGGAGCTTGAAAATGCCTGCGTCAGTAAAAATGTCACTCAACCAGCACAAACGACAGCATTAATCACTAGATGGCCTCAAGAAATACAACTGTATTGGCAAGGTAAATAAGTCTCACATTGTACTTCAGATGCACTTCAGAATGCAGCTTGACAGTGTCATGATTGACTGGGTGTAAATCTCTTCTTTCAGGCTGCCAGCACCAGAAGAGGACATGGCCTTAAGCTGCACCAGGGGAGGTTTAGGCTGAATGTTAGGAAGTGTTTTCTCACAGAGAGAGTGATCTCTCAGTGGAATGGTCTGTCCAGGGAGGAGGTGGAGTCGCCATCTCTGGAGGTGTTTAAGAAAAGACTGGATGAGGAACTCAGTGACATGGCCAGGATGATGGGATGCTCAGAGGGACAGAGCATGGTGTCCATGGCCCTGGGACTGTGGGTTCGATCCCTAGGTAGGCATTCACTTGGGAGTTGGGCTTGATGATCCTTGTGAGTCCCTTTCAACTAAAAATATTCTGTGACTCTGTGAAAGTTGTGCCAAATTCATTAATTAAAGGTAACAGCAGAGAGGGTGGGAGAGTAACCCTTGGTAACAGCTACCGGCAGGTGATTTTTCTCTATTGCTAACCTCTCACCTGCATAGTTTGCTTAGTTTCACTGATGTTGCAGTGATAAGTGCAGTAAGACTTCTAAGAAAGACAACTTGTTTTCTAACTAAGAATTTCATTGAGTTGTGTTTTGGGACTGTTGAAGTCATCAGGGAAGTCACTTAAATATTCCTAAAGTTAAGGATGTCTCAGCCTGAATGAATCTCACTTGAAGTCACAATTTTTGCTTAGTTAGGTACTACTTACGTCCGTCCATCCATTCATCCATCCATGTATATATGTATATCTTCGTACAGAATATCCGTATATATACAGATGCATATGCATGGGTTTGTGTGTGTATATACACATATATTTCCCTATATGAAATGAAAATAACTTAGGAAAATAAAAAAATTAAGAAAATAAAAATTTGGTATAATTGTAACTGATAGTGTTCTCAGAAACTACAATTCTCAGACCACAATCCATTAATTAATGTTTCTGATGGATATGAAAAATGTTTCAGAATGAGTGGAAGTTTTCAAGGATAATGTCAATGAACCATTTATCTGAGATCTTTGCAACTGTAAGGAATTATGAGTTCCATGATGAAGTAATGTGGTAAAACCCTGAAATAAAAAAAATGATCCAAAGATAGTCCAGTAATAATTTTAAAAGTCAAGGTACTTGTGGGCTTGTACACTGCCCACTCTACATTAGCTTCTGGAATATCCAATTCTCTATATGAAAAATGTACCATTAAATTCTTATTTAAATAGGTAGTTGCTATAAATACAGTAAAAAGAAAATTTGTTTTTCTAAGAATAAGTCTTATCTCAATAAAGCTTCTTCAGAAATCACAATGAGAACAGTGCCAGACACAATTAGTGTATGTGACAGCCGCATGACTGTGGACAGAAATAGAATTCACTACAGTGAACTTAGCATTTCAGCTCAAACTTCTCATGGAACTAGATAGGAAATATTTTTAATACATAATTAGACTTTGTAGTGTTTTGTAGTGCAGAAATTTAAACCATAGTTACTCCTATAAAAAGAAAGTTGCAAAAATGCATATCCTTTATAACACTGATGCACTTTACTAGAAACATAATATTCAGTCACCAAGGCTCAATTGACAATGGGTGGAGGTCATTTCAGGGAGTGAGGCAGAGCTGTACAGGCAGGCTCCTGAGCCCAGGAGCACCCAGACAGCAGCTCCACAATGCAGAAGCCCTCGACTGCCAACAGGGCAAGGAGTAGTAGGAGCCACCAAGGGAATTTTAAACTGCCAGACATGGAGGAGGCTTCCAGCATCTTCTCAAAGAAGCCTCTCCCCACTGGTAGCAAAACCTGGCCTGGCCACAAAAAACCCAATACAACTGGTGTTGACTCACCTTGAATATTGTGGCAGTTTTGGGCACCACAATGTAAGATATGAAGCTACTAGAGAGTGCCCAAAGGAGGACAATGAAGATGGTGAAGGGACTTGAGGGGAAGCTGCATGAGGTGCATCTGAGGTCACCTGTTCTGTTCAGCCTGGAGAAGAGTGAGGGGACACCTCATTGCAGTCTACAACTTCCTCGTGAGGGTGAGAAGAGGGGCAGGCACTGATCTCTTCTCAGTGGTGACTAGTGACAGAATCTGAGGGAATGGCTTTAAGTTGTGTCAGGGAAGATTTAGGTTGGATATTCAAAAGAGGTTCTTTGCCCAGGGTGTGGTTGGGCACTGGAACCGGCTACCCAGGGAAGTGATCACAGCACCAAGCCTGACAGAGTTCCAGAAGCATTTGAACGACACTCTCAGGTGCAGGGTGTGACTCTCGGGAACGGTCCTGTGCAGGGCCAGCAGTTGGACTCAATGATCCTTGTGGGTCCCTTCCAACTCAGCATATCCTCTGCCTTTGTGACAAGAAAAAAATAAGTTTGTGTTTTCCAGTGTTGAATTACTGCAGTAGTCTGGTAGGTTTGTACTTCACTAAAACAAGACACCTTCAGTACTATTTACCAACCTGGATCTGGATAAATTTCATTGAGCTGTTATTGTTATTATTTTTATTGTACTAGTGCTTCAGAGTCTGTATCACTGCCCTAGTAAGCAAATTGCTACTACTGAGTAAAACAGCAAAAAAATTAAATACAGTTCCTGTCAAGGGTCATTTATCTGTCATGCATGCTTCATAACTCGTTTTGCAATTGCTACAGCCATGAAGTCAAAGTTTCGTTTCAATAAGGTATGTACCCTTGATGCTGCAGTAATTGAAATATTGATTTTACACCATTGAGGAATGTAATTTTGGTCTTATTAATTTCAATGAGTAAATAAAAAAACCCCTCTTTTTGTAGCATGCTGCTGAAATGACTGAAAATACAAGAAAATTCTTGATACAAAAACCATATGGCAGCTATAAACAGTTATAAAATCCATCTAACGTGTTAACTACTAATTTAAAGAGGAGGAATGATTACCTAGTATTGTCCAGGAACTACTTTCTCTCTCTCCCTTTTCCTTTCCCCTTTAAGCAGTTGTTTTGGTTTTTTTAAATCCTTAAAAACACACATAAGGAAAAAAAAAAGCAAAATGTGATGTAATACCCTGGTAGAGAAGTAAGGAGATATTAACACTAAAAAGGGAGAGCATTAAAGGTTTCTTAACTTCAGTTATCGCCCAGTATCCCTAGCAACCCTCACAATGTCCACAATACACACACCAGCCTTTAAGTCAGGGTAAGAGCTCAAATTTTTTCCTCTCTAAGAAGTAACATTGGCTACTGTTGGAGATAGGGATCTATTGACCTCTGGATCCAAGCCAGAAAAAAAGCATAACAAAACTAACCCAACACTAAATACTAGACTTCATGAAGACTCTTAATTTGAAAAAAACAGGTTTAAAAAAACTTCTAACTATTAAACATGAGATAAAGGTTTTTCTTGAATATTATTCTTGAATATTTTCGGTACTAAAGGTTTCATATAGTATAAAAAGTCTTGTAAATAATAACATTATGTCTGTTTTTTAAATATATGGATTTCAACACTATAAAGTTGAAGAAGACATTTCAAGCTGAATTTCTTCATGCATTACAGTTGTTACTAGTAGTTCAGAACAAAAATTGTGTGCTTTATTGGTTGAGCAGTGTACAGTGAGTCTTGGAGAGAAACTTTCTTACTCATGAACCAATCCTAGGATCAGACACCTCACAAACAAGAACTCTATACTCAGTAGTCTTAATGAATTCAGGAGTCTTAATAAATTCAGGAGTTATTCTCTATTCAAGATACCTGTTCAGAAAGGAACCCTAATGAAATGAATGAAACTCTGTGTGTCTGTGTGCAGGAGTAAAGGGAGCTGCTTATGTGGACATCTTTCATTCTTTCATCCATGCCATCTGTGTACACACCAAACAGTTCCAAATTCATTTATACTATTTCCCGTAATAACCTCAGGATTATTCCAGGTAAAATTGATTTTATAGTCAGTCCTTCATTAAAGTGGACCTTCTGTTCCTCATAAATAAACCTCACAAGAATAAATTTCTTCCAGATTTTAATTCATGCTTTTAAAAAATATCAGGATATTCTAGTTCTGGAAATAAATGTAATTTAGCCTCCTTAGGAAGAAAGCTGCTGTAGACCCTTTACCATCTTAGGGCAAAGAACTCAAGAACAAGTGTTGTTACTGAAGGCAATAGTGTGAGTTCTTATAGAAATAAGAAGAAAAGTAGGGGTCGAATTCACTAATGACATAAAAGTTCCTCTCTTATAAGATGCAAAAATTCAGTGTCAGAATATCTTGAGGACATGGTTGAAGGAAAAGCACATCATACGTACATATAAGCATATTCACACATATATGCATATATATATGTATATATATATATATATGCATGACTGAGTAATGATATCAGAATTTGCCTTGCCTTTGAATATTTTTTTGCAGAAGATGAATATTTAATCATTGAATGTTACATGTGCCACTGGTAAATGAAACATTTCAAAACTGTCTCATTCATGGTTTTTTATTGCTTTTATATTTACAGAAATCCTGACCTATTTTTCTCCTTATATATCTCCTAGTTCTTCTCAGTACACCACCTTCTTGATACGTTCAGAGTAAAACATCCTTTATTTACTTGCTATGCAATCTGGGTGTGAGTGTGATGACTGACAGATAACCTTAGCAGACTAGAAGACTTTGCTAGGTTACTGCCTCAGACAATGAACCTCAATCTTTCTCTTCATATTTTTTCCTATTTCTAATTATGCATTACTGGACTCATGTTAGAGGGTTTTATCTCATGTTAATGTGGTAGAAATAAAAAAGCTTGTGATTTCCTGCCTCCAGAACAAGTTGATATAATTATAGTCTTGTAATTCATGGTTACTGATATATTATCTTTCCATTTTTATGTTGTCTCCACACATGCAGTTTTTGGGAGGCATGTATTCACAGTTTTAATAGCCAGTGGGAGGCGGGGGGGTGGGGCGTGTTTTAAATATTCTTCATATTATGTATTAAAAGAAATATCCAGCTGTTAGTATTATGTGAGTTCTTGGACTCTCTCATATGATTGTATCATGCTGAATTTCTTTAGTGGGGCATTTCTACTTTAGGCTCTTTATGGTGTACAAAAATATTATGTAGCAATGCTAGCAGAAATTTCACTATGGTGAAATATTTTCCTGAGTTTCAGGTGAAGAGTATCATGTAATTTGTAATGATTACCACAGTAATGAGTGCATATATAGCCAGCTATTACCGGCCATAATTGGTGCACCTTTCATCTCCTGTCAAGCAGAGTGGTGGGGATTAGGACCAAAAGGCAGCTATCAGCTCTTTCAATTCCGGATTCAAACAAAAGGAAAAGAGGTGCCTGCCTGAGCTGACAACTTTTGGCCCTTTGATCAGGTCCTATCAGAAGTCACCCAGACAGAGGAACTAGATTTCTCATCAATGGGCTACTGTCTTTGATGTAGGTAAGGTACCACTGCAAATTGCGTTTATGAAGGGAAAACATCAGGATATAATAAAAGTTACTCATTCGCATGGAAATGTTGCTCTGGCATGTTACGTTCTTTGAGGGAGGTAGTAAATAAGTTATACTAATATTATTGCACAGGTATTTCTATAAACATCCAGCAACACGGTCCTTCAGAAGGTGGTGTTTGTTCTCCCCAGTGTAACAGGAACTTAGGCATGGTTCAGTGTTAATGAAAGGTCCAAGTAAAAGAACAGAAAATCAAATTTATTATTGAAGGAGGGGGAAAAAATTCCCTGCTTGGAAAGAAAGTGTACTTGGAAAATTCTACTTCTAAGTAGTTAGGCAAAAAAAGCACATTTCAGAACAAGACTTTTGAAGTTTTACATATTTCCACCATAAATCTACAACAAGAACAGATATGTAAAAAGTATATCAATCCCTTCTCATTTTATTAAAAGTTTTGACAGGATTTATTCTTTAATGTTGATATTACTGTTACACTGGGCTGCAGAAACGACTTCATCACACATTCAGGGAGATGCTAAGCAAGGTTTCATATGATCTAACTAACAGTTGAAGTAAGGACTACGAAATCACTCATATGCCATTATTATGAGGAGACTTCTGAAATAAAAAAAAATCTTCCTCTCAAATTCCAATACTAATACCACAAATTTAGTGTAATAGATGTTATTCTTCCCCCAATAAATAGATACTGTGTATTTTCTGAAAAAAAAATTCTGTTTCACAGTGGAAGAGTACTGCTCTGTATTTCACTCAGTGCCAGCGCTTCTTTTCCTAATCCAACCTCAAAAGACCTTGGTCTGTGACACCATAAAATAACCAATATTTTAAATGTCTAACTCATTAGAGAGATGTATAATTCTTTTCTCAGTCTAAACTGTTGAGTTAAATAAATATCACAATGAGGAAATGTGAGAGGTACTTTTGTACTCTAGCACCCTAAATTTAATCATTATTTTTTTGTATTCTTAGTTAAATTTGTGTTTGATATATGGTATGTTGCATAGAGCAGAATAGCTTTTGTAGCATAAAGAAAACATTTCTCTGCTAAAAATAAAGTTATTTCGCACAAAATTCCAAAATTTTAAATAATACATAATCATTTCAATACCAGATATCTAAAACAAAAAAACAGAACTCCAACTCTCTCGAAGTAGAATGGAATTTTTAATTGATTTTGAAGGTGCTAAGAGTTCAGGCATATTCATAAAAATTAAATTCACTTTTGAATTATTTTTAAAACATATTAAAAATTAATCTAAATCAATTCACAAAAACCTTCATTAATTTACTGAATACTCATGTGTTGTTCGATTTTCCCATATCAGATACTCATAAAAATAAAATATAGAAAGTAATTTTTTTAATTTTTTTTTATTACAGGAATTTTCTTTCAAATTTTTTTTCAAATCAGTGCGAATTTACATTTGTATTATTATGTGCAAGACCAAGTCATCTATCTGAATATGGCCTTAATTTGCTTGAAGACCTGTAGAGTTGACCACTTAACATCCTACATCCCTATTATTCAGACTCCTGCTCCTTGTGGTACCGTCATGGTGACAGAGCATATACATACCTGATGGGGTGGAGCAGAGCTTATCTAAATGCATAAAGGAGACATCACAGAATCACAGAATATTTCAAGTTGGAATGG
>WEKX01017879.1:27873-39238 GCA_013390025.1 Pitta sordida
AAACAATTTATTGTATGTGTTAAGGATTAGAAAGAGGATGGCCTGCAGCTAAATACTGCCCTGACTGTTTTTCTCTAATTCGCTCTCACTAAGGAAAAACAAGGATATGGATATAAATAATGTATGCTGAGAATCCTAATGACAGTGGTGAAAAACAATAATATTTAAGGTAAAGTAGAGAATAATTTCACCAATATTTGAAACTGACTTCAAAGGCATTCATGTTTGTATTTGGGCATTTATAAATGTATTCAAAGATATATAAGGCAAAACGTTTGGACTCCTCTTCTGCCAAAAATCCAATCCTCTACTCAGAATACAATTAAAAAATTAATTTATGATGGAATGACTGGGACAATTTAGTTACACTTTTGGAAGGTCCCAAACCATCTGCATCCCCCTATAACAAGTGACACACAGAATCTTTTGTCAGAGAGTCTCAAGTTTTGGGTTTTTTTCTGAAACAGAATTAATTTTTTTATATGGAACAGACTGGAGATACCCATGAATTTTTATCTGACTTGCCCAGATCACATTAAAAATACAGGGTTAGGGAATTAAAATAGCACATTTTCTTGCAGTACTGCCATTTTGTGTATTTAAAGGTAGCTAAAGGGTTAACTAAAGGGTTAGCTTATGTGCTCTAACTGCTCTTTTGGGGATGGTGGACGACCATTGAACACCTTGTATTTATTTCCAATACAGATTTTAAAATGTTAGTTATTTGTTCAAATTCTGTATAAGAAGAGTGTTAATTCATGTGAGGTAACAACAACCTAGTTTATATAATGAATTTTATTGGGTAATATTCATTTACTTATTGGATTAAGTATGCATTAGGTGTGCATTTAAGTGAAACTCTTGCTCTATGCTAGAGCGNATTGGCCAACATGAAAGGGTTGCTGTTTTTTTGTTGATACAGATTGCGTGGTGAGTTTTCTTATATATTCAAACATAAACTTTAGTCATAGTTCCAGCTTCTCACTTCCTTGGCTTTGCTGCAAGATCATCTTCATAAAAGCTAACTAAGGACATTCAGGAAGACAGGAAGAAAATGTAAGGATGGGATGAGCTCTCACTTTCTGACTTGTTCTACATAGAGATGGAAAGCTGTCAATTTTCCTTTTCATTTGCCTCCTACTAGAGAGGTGTTCTGACAGAAGAAGGAACATGTAGAGAAGCTGAAGAAACAATACATTTCTGTAAGAGAGGCCAAGTAACTGGAGATTTTTCTAAACTTTCAGCCTGTAATTTTTGTTTGAAGTGTTAGCATTACATGTCTAACCTGTTCTCTTTCCGACTAAGAAAGATGGTTTTAAAATTCACACATGCTACAGCCAAAATCACTGGACTCATGTATGCTCTTCATTAATTAAGTAAGAGTGTGGTTTTGTAAACAGCTAACAGCGTTTCAGGATTTTGAGACTGACAGAATAAGGACTAACTAAAAAGAAAAAAAGACTCAACAAAGAGTTATACCTCTTACCAAATATAAAAAATGGTTGAGAGATAAAGGGTTGCCATACAGAGAAATGCCAGTGCATTTTGATTTTATAACATGACCATTAAAAGATGACCATTAAAACATGACCATTAAAAGATGCTGATATTCACAGAGATGGATACATACCTTATAGATGGACTCTTGTCTGCACATGCTGTGATCCTCCTGAAAGCCAATGTTGAAGCTTTCAGGGATAGGGAATAACTACAATTTACTCTACTTGGGGTACAGCTATCAACTTCAGTGAGCCAAGGGTTTTCTCAGCATGCATAAGCAAGTTATCTCTGTGGTAAAGCCCTACTTTTAAATTCTGGTCCTCAAAGTAACCACTTATTGTGCAGATCTCATCAATTACCTTAAAAATTAATAAGAGTATTTTTATTGTTTTCTACTAGGGTTAGATGACTCTCACCTAAAGCCACAATGTCAGTAGACCACAAGGAATTTGAAGTCTCAGCTTTAAAACTTGAAAAAAAGTCAGAGTAGGGATATCACCAATACCTAAATACCCTGCCAGCTTTTGGGGTTTTTTTCTAGTGAGACCATTTTTAAAGATATTTATTTTCCCAGTTACTTGCAGATGTGCAGCCTAAGAAGAGGAGCAGTGGCTGTTCTGTTAGATACCGATGCTATATAGGGGACTACCAGATTCTCAGAGTGAAAAGACTGAGAGTTTTGTTAGGGTTTTTTTAAGTAGTTAAAAATAGCCTTCTCTAAGTAATAGCACTCTTTGCTAGTGCTTGCAAACCCAGCAGATTTGAAAAAAACAACATTCTGCCACTTGTGATTTTGACAGGAGATGGTTAGGTCTAACAGAACTTCCTTGACTTTGACCTTAACTCTGTATGTTAAATCCCTAATGAGACTATGAAAGGCCAGAGGAAGAGTCTGTTTCTTCTCTTCCTCAACACTACTTATGTTCTATATAACTATTAACTTTAGTGGAATTGTTCTCAACTTGCAATTGTGTAAACAGAAGTACAATCAGAGGGCTTTGGGGAAGCATACAATGTATATTCCATCCCTCCTCTATTAACTTTTCTGTGTTAATTAGAAGCATTATTTCCAGGGCCATGTCAGTCTCAGTGATGCTACTGCTGCATAAACAAAATAGATGTTTGGGCAGAAAACCTTAAAAACTGGCAACAGAAAACTTTGAGTCTTATCCAGCTAAAAACATCCGTGGTCTCAGAGGTTATGCAAGGCACAGATTACAGATGCTTGTTGTTCAACAGGACAAAATATTCAGACAGGTTGGCCTCCAGTGAGAGGTCAAATAAAACTGTCTCTGTGTGTGGTGGAGAAAGTTTTGCAAATGTGAAGGAAAGAAATATCACAATACTTCTGTTGATTGCCTGGTGATCCAGACAAAATTAGAGACTCTTTGTACTGGTCACTGTAAGGAAGAGTATCGCAATATATTGGGTATTGTAGTTAACATATATAATGACATAGCCCAAAACTTTTAAAAGTATTTATTCTCACAGCTTTGTCATTGGGCATAGGAACCAAAAAGAAGTCTCCAAAGCCTAAACTTGTCACACCTACCTTGAGACATTGCCCTGAGTCACTGAGACCCAATAAATAGTGATCATTCTCAAGAAATAGACAGTGGTTCAGCCCATCTAAATTTCCTTGGCCTGGTGGAACTGTTTTGGTCTTGGTGGTTGTTTTTTTTTTTTCTCCACAGACAATCTAATCTTCCTTTAGTGTTTAAATTTAATGGGAGGAATCTAGAGATTAGTGATATCTCCCTGACTTTTTCAGCTATAGGAGAGACTATAGCTGAGCAGGAGCAATAGTCAGATCTCCCAGGTCTCAGGCTTTAATTACTGGAAAGTTCTGCCATTCATCTTCCCTCTACACACAATGTGGAGAGTCAAATGAGAACAGAATTGTTGTGCACCTATTCTAAGATGACCCACATCCTGTGTGTCACCTATATGTAATCTGCTGGTTTTCTTGTTTCACAGCAGTACCTCACACATGAATTGGTATCTCTCATATTTTGTCCAATAATGAAAGTTTATTTGTTCTTTTTACTTCTTATTGACAAACCAAGGTTGTGTTGTTCATTGGGAGCCATAACATCTCTGTCAAAGAGTTGCTGGAATCTTCTTTGAAAGGAAATTATTTCTGCCTGGAGTTTTCTTTGGGTTTTAATTCTTTCTGGTTTCTTGAACCAGGAACACAAAAATGAAATATTCTCATTACTCTCTCTATGGTATGACAGCTTGTTTAGATGTCTATAATAAAACAGCTTTGTAGGTATTTATAAAACAGCCATTAATAGCAAAGAAATACATTTGAAGAGCAAGAAATATAGGAATTATTTTGTTGTCAATACTTATTCTCTGTGCTCCAAGCTCCCATGCTGGGAGGCACCTAGTCACAGCAGAATAAAATTTACAAAGAGAGCATTTATTCTTTCATTCCAAGCTGCTGTGAGCTTGGATGCAGAGACAGCTTACATGACTTCTTTACATTTTTTTTCCAGATAAATGGTATTTAGTACGTATATATTAACTTCTGAAAGTTGACTCTTTACTTTTAAATAAGTCATTCTATGTGCTGTACAACAAGGAATGGACATTTGCAGGTAGCAGTGCCTGTCTTTAAATCTATGTTGAGATATTTTGTGCAAATATCTCTATCCTTTTAGTCCTGTATAGGGAGTCCCAGGGCAGAGTGCAGTCCACCCCAGTACATCAGAATCTGGACCTTTTATATCTGTACAAAGCAGAGGAAGCATATGGAAACATAAGCAGAGCACCACAGATCACTGTTGTTTGTATAATCAGTTTAGATGAGCTGCTTCATCTAACTACACTAAGGACTTAAAACTGTTTGAAGTGTGATGCTGAAAAAAACTGGACAGGAACAACAGCATGACTGGACTGATCAGACTATACTCTCTGATATGTAAGGTTTTTTTGATATTTCAAATGTACTGAGAGGTTTTTCCTTGGAAAAATATTGCTACAGTAAGCCCTCTCCACTTGGCGCCTCCTAGATAGCGGCTTCACTTCTACACAGCATGATTTTTCCATGATTAACGAGGCCTGTTTCGCGACTGAACCCGAGCAAACTGGCAGTCATGAATATTCAAATTAGACAGTCATGAATATTCAAATCAGTCCCCATGCCATGCCACACGGACCATGGGTGCACTACTCTACCAACACCGCACCTGCCCAGCTTCGCTCAGAGGGAGATGGCCGCAGCAGGTCTACTCGAGCGGCGCCCACCCCACTCTGTTCTGCTTGGAGGGTGACGGCTGCACCAAGTTCCCCTGGCACCACACCAGTCCCACTCTGTTCTGAGCGAGGAGGCTTCATGTTGTTATGAAAGATTTACACACTGTCAGGTTAGACACGGCGTCCAGGACTTTCTCGGGGAAGATGTCTACCCTGAGCATAGAGAGAACAGGTCTACCCACCCAGAGAGACAACAGGACAATGGTGTGGGTGGCTGCCCACACCAGTGTCCCTGGCTGAGCGGAAAAGCGGTTTTTCCTGGAGTGGAGCAGCCATGGGTGCCAGGAAGCGCTGACACAAGCACCATTACCCAGCAGACCAGTGCCGAAACAGCATTGGAGTGCCAGGGGGTGGTGTGAGGGTCCGGTGCAAATTTGCATATTGATGAGCTACCATTCTACACGGATGGAGGGCTGAGCAGGGAGGGCACCAAGACCCACAGTACGGTGGTATTCGAGGGCTGACTGTAAAACATTGAGTGGCACAACCCCAGATGGAGGAGCCAGAAAATAAAGGAAGGATGCCAGTCCTTTTACCAGGTTCTTCTCCACTGACTTGAACAAACTGAAGATCTGTGTTGACTCCTAATACATTTTTAATATGCACATCCCTTGGAAAAGAAAATATGCTGGACAACTGCTTGTTATGTGAGACGTACACACATTACAACTGAAGATTTGTTTGCCCTTAAATCAGGATCCAGATCAGATGAGAAATGAAAGGTGTTAAAACAGTCAATAGTTTTCTGGTAAAAATATCAATGGGATTACTGGAGCCCAGAAAAACTACAAGGAATTTGAATAGTACAAATTTGATCAGGGAAATAAATAACTGTATGTCTGCAGTTATTTACAAAAACTTTTACAATAAATTTCTTTATTTCTTATCATGTTGTTTAGATTCATAATATTTATAACTAATTTCATGTCTACTTGTTAATTTTATATTATACTTCTGATCAGTCAGATCAGAATTCTTAACTATCTTAAAAAAACAAACTCTCAATGAAAGCTCAATAAATTTGAGCAATACTTTTTCTTTCAAACTACTTTTATTGCCAATAGAAATGTTAGAAATGTAGTTATGTTTGATAATCATTTATTTGCTTCTACAAATTACTGTATTTTACATATTACTGTCATCAACTTCAAACAAAGTATCTTAAATCAGAAAACTTGTGACAGCCTACCTGCTACTTTCAACTTATGGCAGACTGACTGTATGGCTGAATATAAATTGACAAAACAGTAGAGCTTTTAGTTTATTATTCAGCTGAAGGAATACAGAAAAGCTGAATAGCTGGGTCATAAGATGAGAATACATTTCTCCAGAAATTTAACCTATGTAAGAGTATAAGTACTTTGTGCAAAACTGAAAAAAATGTGGTTTGGGTCTACCTGTTAATCTTTAAAGCGCCCAAATTTTCTCCTAAAACAATATTATGATGCAGATTGAGTTTCAAAAGGAATTCAGATTCTGTACTTCAATTCTGATGAAACAAAGAATATCCAACTGCTTTCATGTAAAAACAAAAAGGAATGGAAGGTCAGATTTCTGAATTAACATAATTTTTAATATCATGACTCACATCCTGATTATTAATATGAAGGGGAATAAATTATCATTCTTTTTGAAGTCAGCAGTTCCCATAATGTTTTAATTGAAATGATAGCTATACTAGCCAGATGACATGAAAGTCTATGGTGATATCTTCTGCTAGAAAACAACCTTGAAGGTCATTGAAGGAAACTGTTCTTTTTCCAAGATGGAGAAAGAGAAATACTGAATTGTGATCTCTTTTCTCAGAGACCTCTTGTACATTTTCTCTTTAACAGCTACTGGTAAGACACATTGATGGCTTCAGTAAGAGTAATAGAGACCAGAATTCTTCCACCAGTTCATTACAGAGAGAGGTTTAAACACAGGTGTGGGAGGGGTGTCATTATTATAAACTTGAGAGTTTATAATCTCTTCTGTATAATGGCCAGATTTTGTAAAAATGGTGAAAACATTTCAGAGAGCACTTTAACCTTTGTTTAGAGAAGGCTTTGGAAGACTGGACATTATCATTATTTGGGAACTTGAGCACTGCTGAAACATGTCCAGAGACAGGCAATGAAGCTGGTGAAGGATCTGGAGAATAAGCCGTAAGAGGAATGGCTGAGGCAGCAATTTTTCAGCTGGAGAAAAAGGAGGCTCGGGGGAGAACTACCTGATGCAAGGTTGTATCTAGGTGGAAGTCAGCCTCTTCTCCCAGGTAACTAGCGACAAGACAAGACAAAATGGTCTCAAGCAACATTCGAGGAGGTTCAGGTTGGACATCAGGAAGAATTTCTTCACAGAAAGGGTGACTAAGCACTAGAACAAGTTGTCCAGGGAAGTTATCACGCCTGGAAGATTTCAAAAGGTCTGTAGATGAGATATCTGAGGGTTAGTGGTGAACCCAGTGATGGTGGGTTAAAGGTTGGATTAATGATCTTGAATGTCTTTTCCAACCTCAACAATTCTATGATTCTATGTTCAAATCACTTTGTGGGAAAATATGAGGAAAAATTAAACCAAAATTTTCACTGTTCTAACTTTTTATATTTGAAGTATTGCTTCTAGGAAAATGAATGTGTTCTGGAAATTAAGACAATAAATGTTTATTACATCTCAGTTCCACAGTTCAGAGTTCTCACTAGCTGCATATTGGGTCTCTGCTCCTAGAAGCTCTGCAAAAGATACATTACACTGAGGAAGCCCTCATTTGATCTGGACCCTCTAACTTCTAATGCACCTGCCATTGACCATAAAGACTGACCACTTATCTCAGGCTGAATGATCAGAATGGATTGACAATTTTTAGATAGAGAAATAAACTACATTCTAAACACAAATTACCTGAATTAAGCCCAATAACAAGTAGTGAAAAGATGATTTTAGAGTTTCTCTTTGTCAGTAGACTATTTGTTATTGTAACATGCTTTGGCTGGGTTGCTTTGACCCCACAAATTGATCACTTAAAGGTTCAACTACAGGAGCTCTTATGTAAGAGTGGAGCCACAAATAAAAAGTTATCGCCTAATACGAGAACAACAACCCATGGATTTAGGAGTGCACCATGGACAGTATACATTAAGTTATTTTTACCCTTGCAAAAACAGCTTTACAGAGCTCACCTTGAATTCAACAGAGACAGATACTGCCTGAAAACCCTCCATATAATTCCCAAGTTCTTCACCCATTTTGCTGAACTAGGCTGCCCTTGTACTTCATACTCCAGTTCATAATTTCTATTGTAAAGCCCTGAAACTTCCGTAATTTCTAAACAAATACGAGTTTAATCAGATCAATTTCTCCAAATACTGGTCAGCTCTTCCAGAAAAAAGTGGATTGCCTGTATGAAATTTCAGAGACATAAATACTTGTTGAAAGCAAGATTTGAAGGATACATCACAGATTTGATAGTGAGGGCACACCACTGTGGCTCTTTCTAGCTGGTGTTCTGTAATTCATAGAAGTTTTCCCATCAAATCTGAAATTGAGGGTACATGTAGAGGGGGGAACATAGTGAAATACATTATAGTCAACATATTAAAGAATTATACCCTGCTAATTCATAAAGTATCATAAAGTTAGCAAAGGTGCTGATTTATACCTATCATCCAAAAGATAGAGTGCAAAACTGAGAAGTCCCAACCAAGATAAAGATTCCTGTTTGATAGCTACAACTGTTTATATTTCACGTTATTTTTTTTAGTATGCTGCTCTATGAGGAAAGTTAGTGTGAAAGTCCCTGTATCATCCTATCATAGTTGATTTAGCAATTAAAATATTACAGAATAAACACAAGTACTTCAAATATGAATTAAGAAAATGTGAAGATACCACAAAGTGAGCTTCACTATTTATCCGATTAAAAAAACAAAAAAAAACCAACAAAAAAACTCTCAAGTTTTTTCCTTGCACAAACCAATTTTTTTCCAAAAGTGTAATTTTATGGGTAAAATTTATAGGAAGTATGAAGAATGTTTAAAATTTTAGACTATTATTTCACATAATCACTGGTATTTTTTCAATTCTCTCTAGAAAGGAAAACTATCTAAAAAACAGATTCAACAAAAATACTTTTTGATTTTCATATTTCAGAATTGTGTGAAGATATTTTTTTTAAAAAAAGCCTTTTGTATTGTACAAGTGGGAAAAGTGTGCTGAAGTTACTTTCATTTTTAAAATACAGTTATACCTCCTCCATCACGAGGAAAGGGACAGGCCAAAGGCATCGCGAAACATTAATCTCGCAAAGAACTGCAGGTCATTAATATGCATGCAGGCCACGCCCATTGCTCCACCCCCNCTCCCTGCTGTCCCCAGTCCAGAGCCCCTGAAGGCAGTTTGAATTTTATTAAGCCGTTGAGAAAGTCAGCACGTATAAAGCTTCCACAACACTTTTTTAAATTCTATAAATTATACGTGCGTACATACACTGTCCATATGAATACATAGCATGTCTTGTGGCGGTGCTGCACTGGGTCTCAGTGGCCTCCTGGGACATAGTGCAGCGTGACCCTTCCACTGTAGGGACTGGGCACGGAGACACACAGGACTGGCTCAGGCGCCGGGCACAATACAGCAGGACTATAAACGCGAGGCTGACCTGGGGAAACCCTGAGCCCTCCCTCCCCTTCCCAGAGAGCCAGGCCAGGGGTGGGCCTGTCCCGCCTCACAGGGAGAGCCGGCCCCGCCCCTCGGCAAAGCAGAAGCAGAGCGCATGCGCTGGGTATGAAATATCACAGATCCCCAGAGCCAGATTGCAAAAAAATTGTTTCACAAATGGGTGAGGTCGTGAAGGAGAAGTCGCGATACAGAGAGGATTCACTGTACTACTTCAAACTTGTTTATCATGTTATCACTTGTTTTCTGTGTAGGGTTAACTCTGTGTTAGTTTATTTTATATCAGCAAAGCTGAGTTAATTAATAACCAGCAAACAATACGCATTAAAATTGTATCTTTGAACCATACTCATAAAACACTGGTACCAAATATTATCTCATCCTACTTTCATTCCTATTACTGGTGGGATTTCCCTTCTGATTGTACAGGAAAGCGCATTATTCCAAAGGCACCAAAAAAACCTCTTAAGTAAACAGCGTATGGCCTTTGACCTGTGTTGATTTGAAAAACAAGATGGATGATCTCCCCTGTGATGTTTCACAGACCTTGTCCCAATTCTCATTCCACAGCAGAGCAAAGAAGGTGCTTCTAACTGTACTTGAGAATTTGAATTTATGAATGAGCCCTCAGCCACTTTTTTCCTACTGCTAGGCTGCCCTGTCCTCTTCTTATTTTTCAACACAATACTAATTTCACAATGGGCCTTGTCCTAAAATGTTCACTCCTTCTTTGTTCTAGCCCATAGAAGCTCTTTCTCTTCTTTTCCTTTAAAGTCTTCCCTGAACTTCAACCAAAATAATTTCTTTCAGATATTTATGTTGCTCAACTTTTACCCCTTAGAAAGGGAAACAACAACTGAGAATTTTTCTTGATTTTATCTTTCCTCTGGCATATTTTGTTGAAGTGTACAGTTTCTTGAGTCCATTTGGGAACTACCGCTCACAAACCCCCTTATTTGGAACTGAAACCAGGAAATACTTCGAGTTGGAACATCGATATAGTTTGCTGATGCATAAAAAGAAACCACTCATTTTAATGAACAGAAAATGGATAGAAAATTGAAATATCAAATAACACATAATACATTTTAATAACAATTTTTTTCCCCAAAATATGTATAAGGTGCTGTGTGAAAAAAAAACACATTAATTGAAGAAAAACAAGCTCACAACAAAATAAATTGGTCTGACACTGATCATGAATCACAATATTTATCAAATATTTTTCCATCTGTTTGAGTAATGTTTTAAATTTTATATGTCGTCTATTTAATATAAGTATTAATGAATTGTTCTCTATTCAACTATTAACTAAACAATAGACCACTGCTGAGAGAAATTCCTATTAAAAATGTATTAACAAGATTTAATGGTGCAATGATACAGGAAAACATACTTAAATAATCTTAAAGATTACAAATATGGGCCCTATTTTATATATCTAGCATTTTAAAGAGGATATTTTATTAATTATAAAAAATTTAAATTTCCATCATTGTGAACCTTCACACTGGGGCAGCGCTGCGCCAAAGTATTTCAGGCAGATCCACATAAGACAGGAAAATAATCTGATTTTTTAATAAATGGATAATAATTCAAGAGCCAATTCAACAATTCAATAATTCAGCGCAGGAAACTTTCTCTTCAAATTTCTAATCCTGTCCCCAGGGAGGCAGTAGATTTACCAGAGTAGTTCCGGACTATGTAAAGGGCGCTATTTTCCTCTCAGGTGATTCTCCTACAACAATGACCTAGCTTTATTTCTTTATGGAAGTGATTTTTATGCAGGGTATAGACTGACAACACTGGTGGCACCTCCAAGCTATCAAACAACTGTCCTTTTCATTGTCTGGTTCCGCTTGCAGAGAAGAAACACCTACTGAGCTGAGCAGGAATGTGTTGCCATTTCCCCTGTCACTCGCAGGTTCACAGGTTCACAGGTTCCTCC
>WEKX01017880.1:0-65718 GCA_013390025.1 Pitta sordida
CCCAGGTGGCCAAGAAGGCTGGTGGCACCTTGCCTGGATCAGCAACAGTGTGGCCAGTAGGACCAAGGAAGGGGTTATCAGCCTGTGCTGGGCCTGGTGTGGTAACACCTCAAATCCTGTGTTCAACTTTGGGCCCCTCACAACAAGAAAGACACTGAGGGCCTGGAGCATGTCCAGGGAAGGGAACGGAGCTGGGGAAGGGTCTGGAGAACCAGAAGCAGCTGAGGGAGCTGGGGGGGGGCTTGGCCTTGAGAAAAGGAGGTTCAAGGAGGGATCCTCTTGCTCTCTACAACTCTCTCAATGGAAGCTGGGGTCGATAGCTCAAGTAACAAGTGATTGAACAAGAGGAAATGACCTCAAGTTGCTCCAGGGGAGGTTTAGATTAGATATTTGGAAAACTTTCTTCATTGGAAGAGTTGCCAAGCACTGGAACAGGTTCCTCAGGGCAGTGGTGGAGTCACCATCCCTAGAGGGATTTAAAAGGTGTGTGGATGTGGCACCTGGGGGCATGTTTTAATGGTGGGGTCACAGTGCTGAGTTGATGTTTGGACTTGATGATCTTTTCCAAACTAAAAGATTCTATGATTCCATGATTTGGATTACTATTACTACAGTGCCTACCTAGACAGCAGGTAGCACACTCTCAGTGTTCTGAAGACTAAGTCCTCCAACAAAGCACTTTCCCTTCTAATTATCCCTGGTAAATTTAAGCTACAAGTTACTCTCTCTTCCAGGTCTGTGAAGCTCACACATTTGCAGAAAACTGTTGTTTCCTCATTCACTGAAAGGAAAATTTTGAGCAAATATCCAGCGTTCATGAGCTATGAGTAACTGTAGTTGAAAAAAATGTACCTATTATACCTATAAAATGATTGTTCTACAATATTTGCTAAGTTGAAAAAAATGTACCTATTATACCTATAAAATGATTGTTCTACAATATTTGCTATGTCTCTCTATTGCTATATTTTCCCAGTTTAAAGTAAGTTGAAATTAAGCTTTTTTAAAATCACTCTAGTTTTGTACATTTAAAATTAAACCCTTGAACAGCTTGTCAAACTGCAGCTTATGTCTTTCCATTAAAAATAAGCATATATACCCTTACATCACTATAAATATACCATGGAATATTATCTTCATTACATATCCAGATGCTTCCTTTAAGAGCAAGGAAATAATAAACCTAACCAAGTTTTCTGGGCTAGGATCTAAAGGACCTAGTTCTGAAAGAAGTGATGGGAATTTTCAACCCAAATCCATGGATTGAAAACAGCATCAAAACAAACCACAACCTTATTTCCTTATACAAATGTGGCCTTCTCCACTCCACTGCTAAACCCTTGGTTTGAAACTCGAAAGAACTTCTTTTTTTTACTGCCTCCAGCAGGAATTAGAGACAAAGCCTTTCAAGAGCTCTTTGCTGTTGCAGAAAATTACAAAGGAGGGCAAGTCATAGTCCCTTCAGAAGTAATGAGAAATTGAGGTTATTTTGGGATTATATTGATGTGAGAATGCTTTGATATTTTTGCACCACTATAAATCTAAACTTCTCCCAATTACAGTTCTGGAGCATGAAAAGGATCGCTCCTATTAACTATGTTAATACCATCATTGAAACATCCCTGGGCAATTTATTCCCTTTCTCCATCCAGAACTACACTGAAGGCTAGTAAATGTATTTTGACTACCCAGAATAAGAAAATGGGGCTGGGAAAAGGTGCAACTATGAAGGAAGAAAAAATGAAAAAAGACGGGGGAGGAAAAAGAAGAAAAGGGGAAAATCAGAAGAGACATGGGAAAAGAGAATACAAATCACAGGGGGCTCAAAAATAAGCTTAAATGAACTTGTTGTTCATTTTTTATTATTTTATTAAGGTTATTCTCTTTCAGGATATACAAATAATGAATACTTCATGTCCACTATTTGGAAAATAGTATTTTGTATTAGCAGCAAAATACACAAGACAATATGGGTTCTAAGAATCAAAAATTACAAGATTGGAAGACGAAACGAGAAGACTGAGGACCCTTAGAAAAGGAAATTCTTTTAACAATTTTTGTAGTTGGAAAGCAGTCAGATGTGCTCATGCATTCTTTCTTTTATTGGTCATATTTAACACAAATCTAGCATAGCTGATTACTCACCACATTCAAACATTGCCATTAATGACACTGGGGACCAAAGAGAGATGAATTATTCAAGAAAAAAATGCATAAACAGACATTTGAAGACATTGTTTTTTCTTCTCTTTCTCTAAAAGTAGCATTTCTCTTTTATTTGTACTATTCTTTTAAGTAAAATTTCAGTAGGCAAAGATAAAAATATATCTCAGAATAACTAATGAAGTTGAGAGCTTTATTCCTTACACAGGAATTTTTCAGTGTACCTAATTAAGTGCCTTCCTAAAGATTTTAAAGCACTTTGCCTAATGTATATCCTTGCAATTTTACAGTGCCAACACAATGAAAGAGCCTCTAACCCAACTCTGGTAAGTACCCACTGCTTTCTTGTACACCACTTGCACTGAAGATGAGTTAAATATTCCCTCTAGAACAAATTTGAGCACAGAACATGTCAAGCCTTCCTCTGAAACCCTTGGAAACTTTGACAGAAAGCCTGTTATATTTGTGGCCTGAATTGCCAACAAAGATGCTCTGTTCTGTTTTGTTCACAGAAACTAAACGTTCAGAATAATATTAGTTTCTTTCCTAAAAGTCAACAATAAGCAGCTTGTTATTACTCTCGTGGCTCCACATTGATACACAGAATAATTTCAGTCAATATACGGGTGTTAGATGGTGAGTTGGACTAGATGATCCTTGTGGGTCCCTTCCAGCTCATAATATTCTGTGTGATTCTGTGTGTGTGATATGGAATTCTATAGGAATTACACAATTTCATTCAGTTTGAGTCTATATCCTTTTCAAAACCATGTAATTTGTGCTTGCATCCGCAACACGACCCTTTTGTAGGTACTTGCAGAGCAGAAAGAAATCCTTTTGCCAAAAGTAGTTCAATATTTACAGACAGAAGTGTTGATGTAATGTTAAACAGCTTTCTTTCTACCCTCAAACAGTTTAAAAGCATTATTTAAAACTAGTAGTTGATTAAAATCTGCCTGCAATCATAGAAAGTAAAATATGTATGAACTGATTTTACTCTGGTTTGTTCAATTAGCTCTATTTACAAATCAATGCATAAAATTTCACAATATGATAAGAAAGTCAAATAAATATTTAATATTTGCCTTTGGCTTTCCCAGGGAAAGTTGCTCAGAAACAGAATATCTTATTTCTTATTACTTCTAAGAGAAGACACAGCTACCTCATGAAGTGAAACCTAAATATTGGTTACGTAGTCGGTGTCCACCATCCACATTTATGGCACCATCAATCTTTATCAACAACTCTTATCATTTTCCACTTACATATGTTGGCAATCACAGACTTGCCTTTAGATTTGCTGCTGATGTCCAGAACTCCAGGATTATTGCAGAAATAGTGTATATTTTCCTTGCTAGGCACCATTAAATGGCTGCTGGACAAACCAGCGTGGAACACTCAGTGCTTTACGTTGTGAACTGGGATTAAATCACTTGTTAATTAATTAATAGCCTCTACTTTGAGGAACTGCAGCAAGATCTGCAAAATTAGCAGTAACACAGGCAGACAGACCCCATTAGCTCTTTAGCCTACTCAGGTTTTAGAGCTGCTGATTTTTTCAATACAGATAATATAGAAGACAAAGAAAATGAAAAGTACTGAGGTTGTCACAATGCAGCTTGGGTAAAACTAAGCACTAAGCCCACCTTTCCCAGTTTACCTTACAGCAAATAATGAAATTCTGAATGCATTTTTAGGCATCTAAAAGATGCCTAAACACTTTTTACATCCTTCCTCTTCTTGAGTACCGGTAAAATACATATATCCTTTACTACATATTGAAAATTATACAAATTAAACCAAGTATCTTCATTTGACAGTAATCTATATCACAGTAGATGGGCCAGGCAGCAATGACTTTAGTATTTAAATAAACACAAAAATTAAGACTAAGTAAGAGTTACGAAGGTGAGTTACAGGTTTCAGGTTGGGGAGGAAATTTTTGCCACCTCACTTCCAAATGTGGCATAAAGTGTTCGTGCCTATTTTCGCTGGCATTGGTGGAAACTGGTGGTGGAATCAGGATGTTTGTGCCCTCCTCTGACCTGTGCTGTGTCTGACAAAACATCTTTGATGTATCCTAATGAGCCAAGAAATTAAGAGTGCTTCTACTTCTGCAGTTCCTGGTCGGGTAACTCAGCGTGCAGTGAGGTAAGACACCGATGTGAGGACAAAGTCAATTGCTCCTCTTGCCACAGTGTGGTGGAATGCTCCCCACCTCACATCACCGTGGAATTTAAAGAGGAGTGAGTGAAGTCCCTGGTGTTGTTTCCTTATCCGTGGTTCAGAAATCACTTCTGAAGTAGCTCACAGCTACAACTTAGAACCTGGTCTGGCAGAAAATCCTGTTTCTCCTCCTACGTTACCAGTGCCGTGATCAGTGGCTGAGGAAGCCCACAGAGCAGCAGTAAAACGTGACCAAAGGCCAATGGCATCCTGGCCTGCATCAGGAACAGTGTGGTCAGCAGGTCCAGGGAGGTTGTCCTTCCCCTGTACACAGCGTTGGTCAGACCTCATCTTGAGTACTGTGTGCAGTTCTGGGCTCCTCAGTTTAAGAGGGATGTTGAGCTGCTTGAGAGGGTCCAGAGAAGGGCAACGAGGATGGTGAATGGACTGGAGGGTAGGCCCTATGAGGAGCGACTACAGGAACTGGGACTGTTCAGTTTGGAGAAGAGGAGGCTCAGAGGGGACCTCATTGCTGTTTACAACTACCTGCGGGGAGGTTGCAGCCAGATGGGTGTGGATCTCTTCTTCCAGGCTGACGACACCAGAACGAGAGGGCACGGCCTCAAGCTACGCCAGGGGAGGTTCAATCTTAACATTAGGAAGCGGTTTTTCACAGAGAGAGTAATCGCATATTGGAATGGGCTGCCCAGAGAGGTGGTNAGAGCACTGCGGTGAGAACAGTCACAGCACACAGTGTTCTTCCAGGGCTGGGAATGCAGGTCCCTGTGTGCTCAAGTGTGCTGTCTCAGAGTGTGACTCCTAAGGCAGTGCAACAAATGGCATGTTTAAAGGGGATGCAGCCTGAAACCGTATTAATGCACTGGCTCATCCCATTTCGCTCTTCCCGGGGCTATTTCCAATAGAATTGGGTTAGGACAAATTCCTGCTCTGAGCAGTTTCAATACCTTGGCTTCTTTATTACACAGAACCCAGATGAAATGGTGAGTCATTTCCAAAAATCCAAGTGAAACATGAACAAATGGTCCTTTATTCTTACCAAGGACTAAACCATCAGGCCCTGTTCAAACTTTGGAGTGTTTGTTTTGCAACTAACTTCTGTCCAAGCCATTTGGACGTTTTATTTTGGTTTGCTCCACTCATGTGCTTGTTTTTCCATTTACCTCTTGTATTTAATTATCCTGCTTCATTATGCTCCCTTTCAGGTCAAGAGTAATTTGAAATGGCTGCAGCAATTGTTGGTAAGTTTCTACTACATTTAGAAGGCAAAAAAATGAAAGAGAAAAAAGTAATTATACAACCATTTCATTGAAGTCAATAAGGCCACTCTTGGCATGAAGTGTTAGTTAGGATTAAAGATAGCAGATGTCTGCCTTAAGTCAGTCTCCTATTAAACACTGCACACGAGCACTAAATATTGTAAAGGTTAAAGACTTAAATTTATCACAAGTTTATTATGGGACCATGAATACTTTTACAACTGTAACCCCCCAATAATAGACACAGAATATTGAGTACTAAAGCTACTGTGCTGCAAATGTCAATAAATAATATGAAACAATTTCATATATAGATGAGCTTAATTATTTAGACTTATAAAATTTCCCCAAGATGCTGACTATATAGTGCAGTGCTGCGCTGGCTGAAAATATGTTCCCGTCCATCATAATCAAGAAGAGTTATAAATTATGTATTTTGAAACATATAAGTCGGGTTTCAGAAGTCGGGATGTAGGGCCATGGGCAGGTGTGTCCTGGCCCAGGATGGGCAGCAGCACGTTCAGTGCACTGTAGATCAGTTCCACCAGATGGCTCCAAGCACATACATTCCCCACCTCCCAAAAAATTCCCAAATGAAACATTCGATATGATTTCATTAAATGGCAACTACTGAAATCTCGCTGATACATTAATGCTTATTAGAGCTGTTTAATTAGACACAATCAGGAGCCAACTGTAGGCACTTGCATAGTAACTAAACAGAAACATTATCAATTTGCTTTTATGAATGTTTAAAATATGATATCCAGGCAAATTAAGATGTGCATGGGTGCATTGTGCTGATTGAGGTTCGTAATTCCTTTGGAGTTTTGTTCTCTGAGGTTTATTTTGTCCCTCAGAGCACCAATATCTACTTAGGAAAGAGATCACCAGCCAAATATGTGGAACAGCACACAAATCCAATGATGATGGACTTGCCAGCCATATACTTCCGTGTAGACATGGACAGAATTAGTTAAATATTCCCAGTCTTGCCTCTGGTTTGTTTATCAAAACCCTCCATGAATTTGGAGTTACTCTCATGCTAAATCTAGAGCCAAGGGCTCTGCACTGCATCTGGGTGTGGAGTACAGAATATGGATATGTGGTATGCAGGGAAGGAAGGGGACAGGAGGGCTTTGCCCCTTTGTGACCTGAATTTAATTAGTCAAGCAGGCAGGAAGAGATGCATAAAAGGTAAAAGAAAAAAATACTGAAATATATAAAGACAGTGTAAGAAAAGTACGAAAACAGCCCATCACTTATGTTTTCGGAAGAATTAGTAGTATGTCTTTCAGTGGACTCTAATTGCTGAGGAATAAAGAGGCGCCCAAATGTCATGCCAGGCTTGATTTTAGTGATTGTTAGGTCAGCTGTTTTCACTTAGTCATCTGGTTGTCTCCAGCCTTAGACAATATGAAACTGGAAATGTTTACTCTGGATGGACCTGAACCCACATCAGTTTTATGTCACAGAATCACAGAATATTATGAGTTGGAAGGGACCCACAAGGATCATCTAGTCCAACTCACCATGTCCTGTGTCAAATCTGAGTGTAAATAACTCCAAAATGAAGGTTGGTTGCCAAGCTGTACCTGATTTTGCATCAAAACTACAAAAGACAGTATGCAGTTCTACTGTCAAGTTTTAGTTGACAAAACTTGAATCCTTCTTAAAACATATTGAATGATTTCACATATATGTGTTGGGTTGAAACCCTTATCTGATTTCAAAGCTCATTTCTAATTCCTCACATGGATATACAAGGAATCAATATTCTGTCTCCTCTGTCCTACAAGAAAATCTTTATCACTTACAGGTAGCACTACATTAGGGCTATACAGTACTTCCCATCTAATATTTGCATAAATTATTATATGCTAAAGGCATAAGTTTTGCTTTCTGAAAGTCATAAATGGTGAGAGAAAGAGAG
This sequence comes from Pitta sordida, assembly GCA_013390025.1. Classification (NCBI taxonomy): domain Eukaryota; kingdom Metazoa; phylum Chordata; class Aves; order Passeriformes; family Pittidae; genus Pitta; species Pitta sordida. Next base: position 7,540 of record WEKX01017880.1, read on the forward strand.
TTTGGTCCATAGACATCATGCTTGTTTCATGTATTTAAGGTATAAATTTCCCTGTACAGCATTTAAAAATTCTAGGTTTGGCTTTCTTTTCTGGGGAATCTTTCAGATCTCAAGGCATCCTAATTTCATTAGTAATAACAGTAATTACTGATAATAACTGTAATTTGGTAATAACACAAAATAATGGCCATTTTTCACTGTTAAGTAACACGGTTCTGAAGTGTTTTTGTACATCTGAGCCACCCAGTGTACTGCAATCCTGCCACATAATCTTTCTCTGGGTAACCAGCTAAAACATTCTGCCTTTTACCACAGAAATTAAGAATAAAACATACAGGCTGGTTGTTTCTGGATTGAGCTCTAGTAGTTAAGAAATCACTTATGCAGATTTAAGAGTTTCCCATGAGGTACCTGTACATATATTTTGAGATTTTTCTCAGAAATAAATTATGTGCCTATACATGTTATAAATTTATTTTTCTCTTCACTCCTCATAGTTTTGTGCTCAGGTTAAGTAACCTAAAGCATTGAATGACGGACAGAAGAGGCCTATGGAACTACAATATTTCGGGCAAAAGTTCAGGGAAGAAAAAGGAAAAAATTGTGGCTGCTCTTGCTCACTGATTTACGTGGACTGGTTGTACCAGTTCAGGTTAATATAAAGGTTTCACATGGTTAATAACGTCACCTCAGAATCAGTGAGACAGTCTCAGTGCCACAATGACAACTTGAACTTCTGAAAAGTGCCAAGATACATAAAATTTTTCTCTTGAGGGAAAAAAAAAGAAGAAATTAACACAATTTAAAATATTTCCTTTTGATATATTAAATCAAGTGGTACATGGATGACCTCAATGGATTTTCCATTTGAAATTTACATGATTTTTATTAAAAAAACACCCAAGAACTTATATTTTTATTCATAGATTGGACACTAATTCTAAGTATTGAAAGAACAACAAAGAAAAAAGAGGTGCTTTGCCTCCAAAAGTTAGAGAGTGAACATAATAACTACTTCAAATGATTCAGGAATGAATGCAACATCCAAGTAGTAAACATCCTTCCTTTTCTATCAGTTATAATAACAAGCTATTTTGTGAAATTTAGTTTAAATGCTACTGGTTGAGTGAGCATAAGATAAGAATTTTTCAGGATAATTCTCCCATGTTTCATTTTAGGAGGTATATGACAGATTTAACGTCCTGGACCCATAGAAAGATTCCTATAAGCTTCAATGGGCCTTAAATATGACTTCCAATATTCTACATTTTTGCAGCGATATGAAAAATAGGTTGTTTAAAAATATTAATCTGAAGTCTGAAATAAGTGAATTATACTCTTTTGAAAAAAATAATTCTGCAAACTCTTCCCTTGCTGAAATTTATGAATTCTGCAATTTAATGATTCATTTCTTAGGAACAAAATATTTGTTTTGAACTTCTGAAACACTGCAAGTGAATCTTCACGAGCTATTTATCCTTCATCTGTGCAGCCTGGGAATGCTTGACTTAGCAATTTGTATAGGTAATACATAATACAGGTTTTCATAGGTAATATTTTTCTCTGATACAAATCCACAGATGGTGAAGTTGTCTAACAAATGCTTTGGACTGGATCTGTGATTTTTCTTCGACTAACCACGGCATGAAGCCACTAAGACTAAAAGGGTTAGACTTTTCCTGAAACCTTTTCAAGAATCCTTTATATGGAACAAAAGCCATCATCAGCTCATGAAACTCCATGGCCTTAAGACCTTCCACAACCACAAGACCTAAGAATTGGACAGACATTATCTCTAGTGAGGTTCTTTTGTCCTTAAGATCCCAGAAGAGTTACATCTCTTAGGAAACAGTCAGGAAAAAACAGCTTCTGCAGTTTCAGTTGTTCATTACTACTTGTTTATCTTTGGTCATGTCCCTTTTGCTGCCTGTAAGAAACTTGCACACGTCCTGCTGCATTGAGAAAGAGCCGTAACCTCCAGAAAAGCCATGTCAGCTGTGCAGCTGTTTCTGCCTATGAAAATCTCCTTATGGACTGAAAGTTGGCAGCAGGAGGCTCAAACAGAAACTAAAGTACTGAGAGCCTGAGCCAGCCACCTAAACCTCCATCTGTGTGGGTTTTGCAGCCACACCTTAGAAAATAAATAGCATTGAAAGCAGCTCATGTGCCTGATATATCTGATATATGGATGGGACGAGCAGGAAATTGGGATGTTCCCAGGGTCGTTGTGGTTTGCTCTGAGAATCTGCTCTAGTGCAGTGACTCTGTGATCCACCTATTGCTGGGTTGTAGCGTATCCTAAAATCTGTTCCTCTCTGATTATCCCTATAACTCACATTCAGTTTAAAAGTCAAAGCCAGTTTTGTTCAGCACCCAGCTTTCATGTAACAGGCACTGTAGCAAAGTCAAAGAAGCTGAAAGATCCTTAGAGCAACTTGGTCTAGTGGGAGGGGTCCCTGCCTGTGACAGGGTGTTGGAACTTGGTGATCTTTAAGGTCCTCCCAGGCCAAATCATCTTATGATTCTAAGATCCATAGGCTAAGACAATACAGTTGAAAAGATACCCATACAATTCCAGCATAAAAATAAAAAGGGGGGAAGATGTGGGACTGGTAACACAGAAATTCTCAGGCTATTTCTGTAAGGAAGGACTGATAATGAAAACAAAGATTATTCTTGTGCACACCTAGCAACAATGTAGGCACACACTGAGTCACTGGGGGCACAAACTAGAGGAAGTACAAATATTTGACGACAGGAGACAAACCGAGTGTCCTCAAAGGAAGGTGACATGTCCTTTACTACCACCACCGGTTTAGTATGGAGATCTCACCACTGAGCTTTGTTTCCTGAAACGGAATCACATTAAAAAAGATCTAGAATATAAGTAGCCGACCAAGCTCTGTCTTGAAAATTAGTGAAATAAGGCATATAAAGGAGAAGGAGCTCATTTAAATTACACCAGTATTTTAAGTGCTCTCTCCTGCCTTTTTTGGGCTTCAGTCATACTCCTTGTAACAAATCCAGCACCTGTGTACTTATCTGTAAATGAGGTTAGTACAGAAGATCCTGCCTCTGTTCCTCCACAAACATGGTCAGTAGAAGTTTTACCACATGGTAGTTAATTCAGAGCTCAAAGCTACCATTTTATGCATGGTGCATATATTAAGAAGATAGGTTTAATAAAGCCTCTCTGGCATTAATTCTCTAGCAATAATCATGTAGTAAAGTGAATTGGATCCCTACTGCAACCCTGATGGTTGTTCTGTAACTATGTGCAGTATTAATACCTTTGAACACTTTCCTCAAGGATATGCCCTTAAAGGCCCCAAGAAAGCAGATAATTAAGTACATTTAAATGTGAATTAGTTTGTTGCATTTCATGACTGAAGGGTGAAACTCAAGATGTTCAGGATCCAGCCCCTCCATGCAGAGGAAGTTACATGAAACCTGTGCAAAGTAGGCTCAGGCAATACACGGATTAGTGTGGCTCAGAGCCTGTCACTGAGAGGAATGGAGGATGGATTGCAGGAATCAGAGGAGTAAACCAAGGCCATGGTTGTTTTGCTGCCCTTCTCCTACCCCAGCATGTTAAGGTCCCATACAATGACAACCTCTGCCTGTCTGTTGAGCTGAACCCAGCTCTGCGAATGAACAAAACCAGAACTCTCGGTCGGTCTCTGTACGGGTGTTAGATGGCGAGTTGGACTAGATGATCCTTGTGGGTCCCTTCCAACTCATAATATTCTGTGATTCTGTGATTCTGTAATGACATATTTAGGCAATAATATCACGTTTTGGGAAGAATCTGCTCAAGTGATACAAGAGTGACATGCTGGGTTATCTCCATTAACAATGAGAAGTAAGGATCAAAACAGCACGAATGTCTAAATGGGTGGAAAGCCTATTACAGAAATACATAGTGGTGAGTGTCCCCGCCTGGCAAGTGGTAGACCGGGGTTTGATTCCTGTCCCCGACGGGAGGCAGTGGTGCCGTTTAAGAGTTGGCCTCGATGATCCTTGTGCGTCCCTTCCAACTCAACATTCTGTGATGCTGTGATATTGTAGGATGTGTTCAAGCGCCGTTAACCCTTTAGGCAAAGATAATGTAAACGGGCCAAGGTCAGTGCCAGCACGGGCGAACTGATGTTGCACAGCGGGCCGCCAGTCTCAGTCTTCATGAACACCCCATAGTACCTGTGCGTGGTGGTGCTCCCTCCCCCGGGCCCCATCTAATTTTTTTTTTTCCTCCATCTTTCCGGAGAGCACGTCTTCATAATGAGCCGGAGGTGAACACCAGAACGCCTGCCCAGCCCACGATCGGAGCTGTACCGTCCCCGGGAGAGCTGAAATCCATCTGTGCCGTGGGAGGATGCTCCGATGGGCCATGGGTTAGCGGCTCTCCAGCCGAAGGCTGCCTGAAATGGGGCAGGAAAAAGCCCCATCGCGCTCCTTCCCGGCGTTAGGTGGGGACGAGATCGCGGTGTCCCCGCCAAGGGCAGCCCCGCTCCTGCGGGATCCCGGGCGGGTGTCGCAGAGCCGCCCCGCACTGCGGGGCGGGATGCGGGGCTCGCCGTCCCGCTCCCCGCACCGAGAGCTCCGGTGGGCTCCGGCTGCCAGGCGGACCCCGCGGGAAGCCCGAGCTGCCGCCGCTCTCTCCGGGATGCGTGCGGTTGGAATATTTCCCCGGGGAGCGCTCTCCGCCGCCCCGGGGTTTTGCCCAAGACCTGCGGGAAATCTTGCACCGAGGAACTACTGTTTGTGAGAAAAGTGTGCAAAAAACTACTAAACCCTCCCCAAAAAACCCGCAGCCCCAAGCCGGGTTTCATTCGGACGGTTGTGGTTCGGGCTGTGAGGTCTCGCTCGGGAGCTGCAGCGCTGGAGCTGGATGTGAGCACGGACCTCGGGCTGGACGGGAGATGGAACTGAGCGGGTTTGGGAGGTTTGTCCGCACGCTGCTTGGTGTGCAAGGGAGGAAAGGCGTGAAAATCTCGTTGCTGAAAGATGCGCAGCTGTCGCTGCGGGAAGGCTCCTTGCCTTTTTTTAGGAGCAAACAGTTACGCGTTATTTTGCTTTGTGTATTTCAGGCAGGCTTTCCCCTTTCTTTGCAGGGCTGTATCCGGTTTTTTCTTTCAGGCAGTTTGTGTTCAGTAAGGAAAAGTTCCACTCTGTGTAAGTTTGCATTTCCATTGTTTAATGTTTCAAGGTGTTTCTCAGTCTTTGTGATCTCTCAGAAGTGTCACAGAAGTCAGATTTTGCTGTTTGCTTGTTTGTTTTCTCTACGATGGATGCTCTTTGGCACAGGTCAGGCAGCACAGGGCAAATATTAAACTGTGGTACCTATTGACTTAGAGCTGGGGAAACCGAATGCTTTGATGCGAGTCCTCTCTGAACTTCTCATGGTTAATTAGCAACTCGCACAATTTACTGGTGTTTCATTTTTTTCTCGGTGCTCATTTCTCCTGAATATTGATGCAACATGTTTTCTTAAGTGTGATCATCTTCATTTTAGGCTAAACTTTGATACCTTCAAAAACCTTTGATATCTGTCAGTTCGGTTGTATCTTCATTTAAAAGTAGACCTGTTCCTCCCAATAGAACTCCTTTCTGGAATATATGGATTTATAGAGTGAGCCAAGACCTCAGAGAATCTGATGATACATCAAACCCTTTCTCTTCATTATGATTGTGTGTGTAATTCATCATCTGCACCATTCAGCAAGAGATGTCTCCATATATCTTACTACTACAATGCATAAATCATGACCCATTATAAGTATAAATTTCTTGGTTAGGCTTGTCTTCTGTCTTTATCTACTCTAAAAAGACTCAGTAATTTTCACTATTCCTTATGCTGAGGTTCTACAGTCCGCTGAGGAGGAGCTAATGGAAAAGAGTTTGGTAGAGTCACCATAATGGCAAGTACCTATGGAAGAAGTAACATTTTCATGTGGCTCAGCTCCTGCCTGCTTGGAATTTTGGGGAATAATTACGATGTATCTGTAGGCCATCTAGAGCATTCATTGACATCTAAAAGTACTGAGTGCTGTGGTATTCTAAATTCAGGTTGGTGTTTAATTTCATGAAGAACATCTTGTAATGGTTGCAAGAATGAAATCTCCAGGTAGACCGAAAGAATAGCTTTGGTATTCAGATAATCTTAACACCAAAGCAATCTTGCTATTGAGATAGTATTCAGCAGTTTTTCTCAGTTTTCTAAAGTGGCAATTGCTCATGTTTTGAAACTTTTATGTTGCACGGGTTTAAACACTGTGTTCCCTGTGGTTTTATACACAGCTAGTGCAAGGATTTTTATGGAACATTGAGTTTGGTGAAATATCTTTTCAAGAGTAGATGCTTGTTAGTGGATTTGGAAGCCCTGGGACTGGAATCCAGGCAGCACAATTTGAACTCTACTGCAGAAGAGATTTCTAGGAATGAAAGGGCTGCACAATTTCCACCTCCCTTGAAAAGGAACTTCATTAACATAACTGAGCTGAGCTCATCCCTGTTGTGGGTGCCTGCTGTGACCCTGAGAAACTGGACAGAAGATTTTGTTCTGGGAAGGTATTACGATTTTGGGTGATTACCAACCTTTGTAGCGTTAGAAGGCTGACCTTGAAGGTAATGGTTCCACAGCTCTTTGACAATTGTGAGCCATCTGTGCTTCCCAGATGTCTTTTAGCTTCAGCCTAACAATTAATGTAACTCAGAGTAATATACTGGCATATTTTGTACCATAGCATGCAAAAGAAAAAGGTGCCTATTCTGGGTTGTATCTTTGCTTGGCAATAAATGTCATTTCATAAAAATGGAGGTGTGAAAACTTCTGTTGATGATTGCTGAAATTGAATGTATTGCCACTTGGAATGTATTTTACAGCAACAACAACCATCTTTTCTATACTTAAAACCGGTATTTTATGTCCTCCAATTGCCATAATTATCAATTTTATTCATTCCACCAAAGGCAGAAGCCTATACTTGGATGTCTTCCATCATGCAAATGCACTCCCTCGGAGGAACTACACACTTTTGATGGCTGTGTATTGATTTGGTTGAGTTCTACAGACTTTTAGGGAGGATAATGATAACAACTGACTTGGTTCTAGATGTCATGTTCTTGGCAATCGCTAAGTGTTCACTTAGCAGTTAAAGACCAGATTAGGTATTGAAATTTAGCAACTCAAGCTCCTGTGCATTTAGAGAGATCTGTGCTGCAGGGCATTTTAGCCCTCAGGATTTACTGGTATTGAAGGAGGGATTAGTTAGGAGAGATTTATTAGAACTGCAGCTGCCTGAAATTGAGAAACAGGAGTTAAAAAAACCTCCAAACCCAAAACACGACTTGTTGCGGCCAAAAATTACTTAATTACTAATTAACTTTACTGGAAAGGTAAACAGGTGTTCTTTGCATACCTTCAGCAGAAGAGTTCTCAAAGCTACAAGTTACAAAAGGAAGGTAGTGGTGTTTCTGTTCTGTACTGCAGTTTTCCCTAGATCCTTCAAAGTAAATTAATTTTTTGTTTTCAAAATACGTAGCCTTGTACCTTTTGTCTGGGCTGAACTGATCCTGTGGAACACAGATGGTTTGCTACTTCCTAGGCAAAGAAAATTCTCACACTATAATTTGACCATTACATTGTTATTACATTGCAAAGTTTCAAATATTTTTCAATTAAACCTTGACTTTAATCAATTCTCACTTTTTATTTTTGTCTAGGTTCTTACTTATTAAGAAGCAGCTGTGAGTACAGAATTGAGTTCTTTTTAAAGTAAATTTTTCATGTAAGGTCTCAAAAATAGAGATGATCTATCATTTAATATATCAACTCTGGGGATACACTCTTTTTTAGAGAAAAACTATGCCACACTAATACGAAGAACCATTGAATTTGAGTATTGCATCTCTGTTTCTTCATCTCTGTACTTATGACCTCAAAGGCATCTTAAGATGCCTGATGAATGCTAAAACATTTTAAACATGGCCAGTCTTTCATCTGTTCCATGTGCATGGTGGCATTTGTGGCTTACAAGATGCTTGATGAAAGCAAATTGTTTTGACTGACTTGGTTTTATTGAGATAAGCCAGTTGTAAAAGGATTTGTGGGCAGGTCTGGTATTTTTACACAGGAGTGATGCCCTTAAAGCAATATTTTTCATCTGTCCTAAAAAGAATTCATTGAGTGGTAGCTCAGAGTGAGCCTGAGGGTTGTCTTTGTTCCTTAGCAAAATACATAATGTTCTCTTTTTGGTGTCTCTTAGAAGGAAAACTTTTTGTGTCTCTTTCAGAAGTTTTAGAGGACCACTCCATTGCCTCTTGGTAGGAAGATGGAATTTGTGTGTGTCGTATATTTAACCCAGTGACTTGTCAACAGCACACTGCTCATGTTTTGAGAGCTAATTGATTAAAAAGACAGTCTTTCAAGGATTGCTTCATCAAACCTCGAGCTCTTCAGTGCATGTGATGTGATTAAAATATAAATGTCATTTAGAGTAATTGGATATCTTTCCTACAGCGTGGTCTCATTAGCAGCCTCCCTTGGGAATAAATGTTTACCTGGAGGCAAACACACATACACATTCCACACGTGTGAGTTTGGAGTATCGACTAATGCTGACGTTCTTGAGTGTGTGCCACGTTCAGATTCTGGTGTAAGTAAATAAAAGCTGTTTCTGTACATGTTGCATCTCGTACAAGTTTACCATATTAAGATTTCAATCAAGTTATGAATATGGATGAAATAATTTAGCATGGAAAGCTCTTTCAAGTAGCTTTCCTTGTCATGGGTGGTGATCTTCTAGATGTTCTGCATCTGTTGCCTTTATAAACCACTATGTATTGTCTTGTTAACACAGACAGAAAATCAATTCACTGAGGAGATTCTATAATGCTGCAGTTTTGCTTTGCTCTTCTCTTAGGCTGTGTTTGCCTTTTCTCTGTCTTATCAACTGGATTTTTGGAGGATTGACTGAGAATCATGGGCAGCGAGAGATCTCTAGGTAACATAAGCAAAATGATATTGAGAAGAAATCAGCAGTCTGAGACATTAAGATTTATTTCTTCACTCTGACTCAGACACTGGGAAATTACACAAATCAATTGGACAAGAATCCAAATCTAAGAATTCAAATCAAATCTTCTAAGCCTTGGGTTTCTAGCTGAATGATTCAAAGTTAAGTAGGTGTTTGACCACATTAGGTTTTTATCTTTTTCTGTCCTACTTTGTCAATTTGAATATCCCATGAATCCAACTTTGTTTGAAATTTGATTTTTGGCTTCTGATCCTAAGAGTCTTGGACTTCTTTTCTGTGTGCCCTAATTCTTAGTAAGAGAGATTAATACTAGTGTACTTCTTTTTCTCACCCTTCCTTCACTTAATTGATAAATTCTGTGTCATGAAGTGGCCAAACCCATTGAACAAGTTTGGAGTATTACAGAGTGAGCTTCACAGCTTGTGATGGTAATAGGAAGGGAAAACATCACCGTGTTTACTAATCTGTCTGAAAATATGTGCATTGTAGTAAACCATAATTTACATGTTAAATATTAAAATTAGGGAAAGACTGATTTTCTTTTTACTCAGGTTGAAGTCTAATCCACTGGCTAGGGTTATTGAATAGTTGAGAGAAAGACCTGCCTCTCTGCAGGCAGGGAAAGACAGCCTTTCTGGTTCTTGGGATCTGAGAACATATATCAAAGGTTGCATATTGAGCTCCAGTGGGAAGCAATAGACTTGTTCTTGTGTTCAGCTGAGTCTGTCATGCCTTTGAAGTGATGGGAGTTAGGATGACATGAAGCTTCTGTAACTCCCTGAATGTACCTCATATATCACAAAGTAACCTGAATTGTACCTTTGCTCATCATTGTGTCCTTGACAGATTTCTGTCCTTGACAGAAAAAAAAAAAAAGCCCTAAATATTTATTATACCAGGTGTAATATGTGAGGCATCCAACAAAATAACCGTGTGCCTGTCCTAATGTGTACGAATTAGCACCGAGCTGACACACACATTTGGCACTGTGTTGAGCTTTTTGGCCAGGTTTTGGTAGCAGGGGGGCTGCTGGGGTGGCTGCTGTGAGAAGCTACCCAAAGCTTCCCCCATGTCCAACAGAACTAATGCCAGCTGACTCCAAGATGGACCTGCTGCTGGCCATGGCTGAGCCCAACAGTGATGGGGAGAGTAACTCTGAAATAAAAGATGTAAGAAGGGGGAAAAGCCCCATGCAATAGCAGCCAGAAGGAGGGGTGAGGAGATGTGAGAGAAGCAACTGTGCAGGTCCCCAGGTCTGGGCAGCGGGAGGTGCTCCAAGAGCTGGGGCTGAGGTTCCCCAGCAGTCCAGAGAGGTTAATGGAGGGCAGAGACCCACCTACAGCTTATGAAGGAGCCCACACCTGAGCAGGGGGATGTGCTTAAGGAGGCTGTAAACCTGTGGGAAGCTTTGGAGCAGTCTCCTGGCAGGATGTGTGCCTCATGGAGAGAGGAGCTGGTGCTGCAGCAGGTTTGCTGGCAGGACTTGTGACCTTGTGGAAGGAACCCGTGGGAAGGGTTCACGTTGGAGAAGTTCGTGGAGGACTGTCTCCCATGGGAGTCACCCCATGCTGGAGTAGGGGAAGAGTGTGAAGAGTCCTCCCCTGAGGAGGAAGGAACTGCTGACCGAGGTGTGATGATTTGACCACAGCCCACATTCCTCACCCCCCTGGGGCACTGGAAGGGAGGAGCATGAGAAAATCAGAGTAAAGTTAAGCTTGGGGAGAAGGGAGAGGTGAGAAGCAGGTATTTTAAGATTCAGATTTTATTTTCTCCTTTTCCTACTGTGCTTAGGCTACTTTCTCCTCGTCAAGTCTATTTTACCTGTGATTTCTCACTGGAGTGATTTCTGGCTCTTGACTCAAGAGGCTTTCAATGTGTTTTCTCTCCCTCTTCCATCTGAAGAGGGGAGTGATGGAGCAGCTCTGCTGGTGCCTGGCGTCCAGTCAGGGTCAGCCTGTAGTTCAGGTTCTTGGTGTTCCACTTTGCTGAAGCTTCTCTTTCAATTGTTTCCATATTTTATTTATTAAAACTAGGGTAGGGTTTTACTGACTTTGATAACAGTTATTCAGGAGAAAGTGTACCTGTCTTTTTCTGCACTTTGGTCTGTGCAAAAGATAAACTTTTTACAGGCTGTTGTATCAATACTTCTAGATTGTGGAACTGTTATTTCATTTCCCTTCCCTGAGTCTTGGGTGGCAGAGGGAACTGGGAGGAGTGGGAAACGGGACGGGAATTTAATGGCAGGAATTCTAATTGTCCTGTTACTAGGATGGAATATAAGGTTCATCTCCGTGCCTAAACTCACAGCTGAATATGTGCTAAAAAAGGATGTTATTGTAGATGCTGAAGCATCTGCTCCAGATTTTTTTGAGGAGTAAATGGTGACTTTGTGTCTCATCTCGTTGAATCCTATTTACTTACAGGATTTGACACTTTATATTTATTTGTCGCTAGCCTGATTGAAGATGTTTTATAGTGAGAATGCTGCTGAGACTGATAGGGTTCCTGTAGGAGAAATTCTTCTTTTATAAATTGATTTTTGTACTTTGATCTAAGCACAGTCAGGATGAGGCATAACTGTGTTTCTTATGAGAAAGACTTTAATAAAAAGTACAGTCTTATTGCTGAGAATGCACTCATATCTGGCACAGTAAATCAAGGTCTTTATGGTCTCCCAGTCTGTCAGTGGCTTTGAAAAGTGAGTACTTGGAAATAGTTGGCAGAATTATTGATGCTAGAGGTGGATTAAGGATTATATTTAGTGTGTCTTTCATAACTTTTTTGTGTAGTAAAGGCTGCAGTGATACTGAACAGGGGATGCCTGAGTGCTGTGTCCTTATTGGCAAGGATTAATGGACAAACACAGAAAGCTAAAGACAATACTCGTGTCCCCAGCTAAAGTATTGGTTGTGATCCACTAGTGAACAGCAGGGACTTAGGCTTGAATGATTAAAGGAAGCTTCACTGGTTTGTGAATCAGAATAGCTGCTTTACGGTAGATCCAATTACATTGTCTGCATAGAAGAGACAAAGTTGTCCTCAGACGTGACATAACTTCTGTGGGTTTCAAGGTATTTTGCATTCCCATATTCCCCTTGCCTGGTAAATTGTAAACTTGTCGTCATAGGCCCACAAGTTATTGCTATGCAAGAATCTCTGTGACTGATTGATATGATTCTTTAGATTAGGAATGTTTCTTTATTGTAAATCAGATTGCTGCAGTCACTGAGTGTTGTATTTGTTTATTTCTCTGCATTACAAAACACTTTAAGTTTTCCTGTGCGAATGGCTAAATATTTTCCTTGTTAAAATACCACTGAATTCTAATTAAAATTTATCCATAAAATAAAATGGATAAGTGGAAATTGTTTTGCTGTAGGATGGAGTAACAGGGTTTGCAACTGGTGTTTTCATAGCAAGTAGCTAATTAAGATTAATTATGTAGGTGAATTCCAGAGAGCTGGGGAGGAGTGAGAAAGATGGTGAGAAGGGTATAGAAAACATCTTTTTTTTTGAGAAAGGATTGAGGTAATTGAGTCATTTAATCTAAAAATCTGAGGAGGCAAGGCAGTAATCTCCAATTGTAAGCAGCTCCATAAAGATGTGTGAAGAAGACAAGCTGCTCTTCTTGTCTTTTGGGAATTGTACAAAAAGGGAAGATTTTAAAAATTGTAACAAGAGAAACTTAAACTGAGTGTGGGGAAACACAAAGTAAGTGTAAGGACTTTTGAGTGCTGTGATAGATTGCCTGAGGCACATGTAGAATCTCAACTATGGAAATTTTAAAAAGCATGTTACATTAAAGTGTCTTGGGAGTATTTTACATCAAGTTTTCTTTTCTGTGAGGAAGCAGACTGGGTGGTCTTGTAAGATGCCACAAATCAACTTGATGGGCTGGGGTTTGTACAGCCTGAGAGTGTCCCCAGCACTCAGGGAAAATCACAGAATCGGTAAGGTTGGAAAAGACCATAGAGATCATCAAGTCCAACCTATCACCTGTTACCTAATCTAATCTAGTCAAACCTGTTACCTAACCTGACCTGTTGCCATCCTACTACCAACACACCATCCTACCTATAACACACTACCCTAATATCTAGGTCATGCCACCAAGAACTTCATCCAACCTTTTCTTAAACACCTCTAGGGACGGTGACAAAAGTTTAAAGATGTTAAAGGAAAATTTCTTGTAAGAGATTTTTAGCTCATCTTGACNAAGACCATAGAGATCATCAAGTCCAACCTATCACCTGTTACCTAATCTAATCTAGTCAAACCTGTTACCTAACCTGACCTGTTGCCATCCTACTACCAACACACCATCCTACCTATAACACACTACCCTAATATCTAGGTCATGCCACCAAGAACTTCATCCAACCTTTTCTTAAACACCTCTAGGGACGGTGACAAAAGTTTAAAGATGTTAAAGGAAAATTTCTTGTAAGAGATTTTTAGCTCATCTTGACGGGCAGGAAAGGCAACAATCTGAAGTTATTTGGAGGATAATCATTACTAAACTGAACAGAAGCTCAATGATGCCTTCTGGCATTCTGGCCATGCCAGAGTTCATATGTTAAATATTTTGCATTGATGCAATTGTGAGGGGAAATGAACTCCTAGATTAGATGAACTGTTCTGCTCTGCAATCTGGCAGTTCAACATTTTACCCTTGACTGAGCAAAAAGTTTTACTGCTTCTTTAGAATGTGTAATGGCGGTGTAAATGATAGCTCAGAAATATTTCAGCTCTGAAGGATTTGTGGCACCCCGCCAGGTTTTGTGAAGACTTGCAAATCGAAAACAACACAGGAGAGTATCATTTGATATCAAGTGTTATATTTTCATTAGCTGCCAATTTTCACTAATGGGAGGACAGGTCTAATAGCCTGTTTGTGCTCTCATAGCCTGCAGAGAGACCATTAATAATTCCAGTCATCTGGTGGCCAAGGTGCTTTCCAGTAGTGTAACTATTGCTGTTGGACTTCAGTGAGTGCTACAAAATGCAAAAAGTGGTGTTCTTATTCCCCATTATTATATCTTACTTTTTTTTTTTTTTTAATCATTACTAATGCTCTGGAACATGTAGTACTACACAAGGTTTTTTTGGTCTGAGTCATTTTGATGTAGTTGGATTTGATTATGATTATCATTACACAGATCTTTTTTTTTTCCCCTCAAAGCAGAAGGAAGTCATTGCATACAGCAACTGTGAAGGAAAAACTGGAACAAAATAACTTACAAATTTGTATGATATTTACTAAATAACTGGGCAAAAGAAGTGTCTCCATATTAATACCGAAGTGTTTTATTTTAAATTCCCTCTTTATTTAAGCAAGTTTAATGGATGCCCAAACAATATATTTCATTTCAGTTTGAGTTAAAAGATCTGCTCCTGCTTGATCAAAAATGAATGTTTTAATTTCACATAAAGAAACTATTGATAGAGCCTTCTAGATTGGGCCTCAGTATTTCTCACCTCTCCCACTTCCTTATCAGCTCCTGAGCTTTTGGCCCAAAAAAGGATGTGAGGATGTGTTTTGGTACTTAGTTCTAGTGTGGAGAATGTTTTTGATACTCTTTAATCCTCCCTTTTCTTCAGGTTTCATCCCTCAGGTACAGCATTATGTGGGGATAGGCTTCACTGCCACACAGATTCTCTGTCCAGGTCACGTCTCTGTCCATCATTGCCCAACATCAGTGCACAGGGAATTGGATACAAGTTGGAAATACTTAGATTAATAAGCTTGTTCTAGACTAAAAACAACTGGGCAGCAAATTATCAAGTCATGTTCGTATTATTAAAGTTCAGGCTTTGGCAAAAGTCTGAGTGAAAAAGTTTCTTGTGTGAAAGTGGAACGTTTTTGACACGGGGCTTTAGAAGGGATGGGGGGACGGTGTCTGAATGGAGTCAGCTCCCTCAGACCCTGCTCCATGGAGGAACATTGCGGAATGTTCCAGACATTGCTCCTGAAGGAAATGCCAGGGCAAAGCTGCCACTTCCAACTGATTAAACCTTGTTCCGAGCAAGACCTTAAAGGTCTGTGGGAGGAGGGACAGGAGTGAGAAGCATTGTATTAACAGCGAGCTACAAAGGAGAAGGAGTGATGGAGGGACAGAGATAATTGAGGAGGAAATCTGTGATTACTAAAATAAGCTCAGCATGTTTGTGAGATTACCCCCTGCCTGCCATTTTGGGTCCAAACCTACAGAAAGGAGTGTGATGTGCAGGTATGGAAAAAAAAAGAAGAATAAACTTTACCAGACTATTCATCTCTATCAAACTGCTACACAACTGGCATAGTTATCAAAAAAACCCCGTTGAGTTATTGGACTGAAAGCAGTTTGAAATGTAACCAAAATAAGCATTAAAAGCATCAAAAGGAAAATTTTGACTGTCAGTAATGTGTTTTGGTTCATTATTCAAATATATGCTCAGTTGATTTAAGCCTGTAATATGAATTCTGTTTTTCACTTCAGGATAGTGTACAGCTGCCAGCTTTGACACTTCTAATATCTACATCAGTGTTTATGTGCTGGTGATTTCCTTTCCTTCTACTCCTCCCCAAACACACATTCAAATAACTTTTGTGAGATATCTTGTATCATAGGATGGATTTAATAAAAATAGAGCACAGAGGCTCCAATTAATACCACGAATCATGTTTTTTCCTTACTGAGACGCAATGAAAGCAGGAACCTGTAATCTTTGCTTTGTTGATATCTTTTATTTATGTAGAAGTCCCACTCTTGATTAACTCTATAATTTTGCACATTGACACAATAAGCAGCAGCTCTGACCTGTTTGCCTGTGCTCCGAGTGCTCCACTGCTCCCTGTGAGCAGGGATCACCAGGGCTGAGCTGCTGCTGTGCCCCAAGAGCAGCTAAATGAAACCCATTTTTATTCCCATTGAATGGAAGTTTTTCTAGATTCAGTCACTTCATAGTGGTGATAATGATGCTCAGTGATATGTATTTAGTGCTACTTGCTTTCAAAGTGCTCAGCACTAAGCATGGAAAATGTATGGATTGGAAGGTTTTGGATTCTTTCATGTGCACAAGCTCCTTGTTCTTACACTGTTTCATGCATGCTCAGATAATTATTTCTCTTTCCTCCTAGCTTTAAATTATGTCACAGGAAAGACATTGTTTGTTTAGAGTTCAGATGCCAGGGATTGAGAAAACAGAAGAAATGCAATGTCTGTGCTAAGAAAACTAACGTTAGATTCTAAAACTCCAGGTGGTTCTTTCCTTTTCAACATTGTGAAAAGATTTTGGTTCACTATTTCGTATTAAGTATTCTGAGAACATATAAACATCATTTATATGTTATTTCATAAGCTGCAGGCCTCCTGTGGTGAGTCCGTGTTGTTTTTAGTTCAAGATCTGAGCTTTTAGCTAAGCCCAGGTTCCTCAGCTCCTTGCTAATTCTTTTAACTTACATTGTTTCTTGAATTTGTAAGGAGCAGCAAGGAAGATAAAAGTAAAGCAGAGGGGTTGGGTCAGGTTTTAACCTGTTCTGTTCATATAGGAATCCAGAGTGGACACTCATGTTTGTATGATATAAATATCTGTGGAGTCAGTGGATTTATGAGGCACATCTGGGAAGCCTCCTAGTAAGGCTGAAGAAAGATACTTAGAAACTCCCTTTTCAGCACATTTGGGGAATATGACAGCTATGGTAATATCTATATTTTTAAAACTGCATCAGAATTTATTTTCAGTCTCTTCTTAATCAAAATGATTTCTTATATATGTGAGGGGCTAATGTGGGCATATGTGCTATTAAATGTCCCTCTGCAATTAGTAACTAATTTAAAGTATATTTTCCATCAAGTCGTACTGACTCATCTGAAGCCAAACCCACCCTTGAGAACCAGTTCCTTATTTGTCAAAGACTTTAAATAAACCCCCTCAAAACAGTGCCCTTGTCCTTTGTCTTTATCAGTCCCAGGATTTAATTCCATTGACTTTTGTCTCCTTCCTAGATAAAAGTGCACCCACAGAATTACAAGTGGGGAAAACTGTACACTTTCAAATTAGCATATCAAACGTTATTAGGAAGTGATATGAAGGCTTTGTTTCTAGCTTCTCAAAAGTACAGGACTTAAAAAAAAATTTCAGCTCACACTATTCCCAGAGTGGTACTGGGCACTGAATAGGGACTGAATGAAAAATTCCTCTTGCATAATTTTTCTTACCATTTACTTTCTGCCAATGCTCCTTTTAGCCTTAATAAATACTTGTGCCTACAGATAGAAGGTTACTGCAAATTAAGAGAAGTATCAGATCTTCTTGTTTCTGTAGCAATAAAAACAGCTTCTTTATTATCTTTGTGGGGTGTTCCTGCTGAATATTAACTACTCTGTATCCTGCAGGACACTCGAACCCAATAAAGCTCTAAATTAGGATTATACATTGTTAATTAGAAGTAGTAGGTGCATACACTGCATGGCATTGCACTGGGAAATAAAAGGTTTTAGCTGTTAAAAAGTTAGAGATAATTTATTGATTCAGCAGCTTCTGTGTCAACGTGAGTGTGCATTAATTAATTGGCTTTAGTGCAGTTAAAAAATGATGTTTCGAATAACACATTTCCATGAAAGCCTGTGAAGAACCAATAAAATATTAGTTTCTGTTCTGATTTACATAATTCTTTTTCATTCAGTGTCTATTGCAATATAAATTCTAATACATTTTTTAAATTACCACTTTACTTTTGATTTCCATGGAGAAATTAAAGCTGTTGCTTTCCTACCTAAATGTTTGTCAGCAGTGCATAGTTGGCATATGTACCAGTCCAGTTAATGAGCAAACTGGAGCATCAGGAGTCTTGCTTTGATACTGAGACTGATACTTCCCTGTTTTTCTTTGCAAAAGTGTGGCAGAAACCCAAATCTCTTGATACCCAGTATTGCGCCTTAACTATAGAGAAAGCTTCTTTTTCTGTCCAACTAGAGTTTGTTATTGGAGTTATATTTTTAATTCATTTCAGCTTTTTCCTTTGTTGAACTGCAGCTCATCATTAAAAATTGAGTCTTGGCCGTATTTTTTGTACCCCTTCTTCATGGCTGAGGATCTGTGGATTTCTCGAACTGCTTTAGATATTAAACAGCTCGGATCTCTTTGCTTGTGCTTACCCCCGAGCTGACACACAGACAGCAGCAGCTCAAAATATGAGCTTCTCCAACTCCGTGGAGAGCAGGATGATGGTGATAAACCACAGGCATTGTTTTGTATCTCACCTCATCACTATCCTCTCTGCTTCACTTCAATTAATTTTCTATTCCAGCCACAGACCATTTCAAGCTCTTCACGTTTTTTCTGTCTTTGAGGAGTTTGTAAAATGACCACCAAGAAGGTGTGGCTTTTCCCCCCATAATATTACCTATAAGGAATAAACAAGGCTAGGTTTTTTCATGGCCTGAGAATAAGTTATTCTATCCAGGTATAGCAAATATCATGACATGAATGCATTTCCCACTATTAGCAGGTTTCAGAATGGAATAGGTGAAATCTTGGATTCAAATGTGAGCAAGGGGGTTGTGACTAAGCAGTGTTCAATGCAATGTACACAGCTGATGTAAACACTGGGCTCTTTCTGTTTAGCCTAAATCACTTGTGGGAAATCCCTAAAGCAAGGTCTGTCTTTCAGAATATAATTTTCTTGTCTCCACAGCTGCAGTGCCCGATGATGTGTTCTGCTTTATGGCTCTTTATTCAAAAGGTTGGGGCTGTGGGTTGTGTGAGAATCTCTGAGTTATGTATTGTGTATGTGCTCTGTAATTAAGCCAGAGCCCTACGACCAACTTCAGTGTCACTGACTCCTCTCACAACCACACAGTTTTTGTGTCAGAACAACCCACTGCACAATTTAACATGGCAGGAACACTATGAAAGCTTTTATTATTAGATTTGAGACCTAGTGTGGGGAATACTCAAGGAAATATCCATGTAAGGAAGTGCAAGATGGAGTTTCAGTAGCACAGTCACAGCAGCAGTGTTTGCTCACACACAGTTCTGCTGTCAGGGAGAGGTGGTCAGAGACAAACTTTTTTTCCACAGGCCCTCAGAGATGATTTTTAAGAGGGGTTCATAAACACCTGCTATATCTTCATTACTCAGTCCATTGGGGACTTGCATACAAAGCCTTTTTAGGATCAGATCTTCTTATCAGTAGACGGAGCTTAGAAAAGAGGAGGGTTGGCCATGGGGTATCACAGTCTCAAATTCACGTTCAATCTCTTCTGTGATTTATCATCCAGTTTGTGCTGCTCTGTCCTCTCAGTTATTGGCACTTTTTAATTGGGACAAGCCGTGTCCGCAAGAGAAAGTAAAAGGAAAAAAAGCCAATTGCCCCTCTTTCCTTGCCAACCAACCAACAAATCAACCTACATCCTTTAGCTGATGCTCCAGACCAGCAGTCTTAAATCTTCCAGTGTGCTATGAACTCTTCAGATGAAGCAGGCAGCTAACTCTCCAAGATTGCCAGGACCAAAGCCCCTGTGTGATTTCATGTTGCTACTCTCTGAAAATGAAGTTGTTGGCCCATTCCATTCCTAGTAATGCTGATAAGTGCTTCCAGAGGGAGTGTCATCATTATTTCTTTGCTGGGAGCTTCTCTCTTGGCATAGCAGGCCACAACAATACAATGCTAGTGTTGGGGCCATCCCTCCTACTCCTGCCCTGTTCCTAGATCGGGAACACACTTTTCTACTTGTAACATTTCAGAGTTTCTGCCTTACCAGCTTTGCCAGAGCAGTGCTGCTTTTTGCTCTCTCTCCCTGATCTTAGCAGCTTCCAAATGTCATTTCTCCTCAATTTCACGCTGCCGAAGGCCAGGCAATGATGGCTTCTATAAGAAGCATTTAAAACAATAAGGTGAGGTGCTAAACTGTACCCTGCTGCCAGTTATGAAAGATGAAAACCATGGTGGAAACTCAGGTCAAAGGCTCTGTGAGGATGTTTCTGTTTGATTCACTCTCTAGCAGTGAATAGTTTCATAAAATAAAACCTCCGACACTCAGTCGATATCATCACGAAACCACTGTGCACTTTTACCTGAATCTGGCTGTGATGTGGTGCTTGCATGAAACGATCCTAAAGGGCTACATGCTGTTAAATGGAAATGAAGTTAATGTACCCTGGAAGTGCTGGTGTCCTCAGAAAAGAGCAGCATTTTCACTTAAGGCAGTGTTGTAAGCAGTGATGTTGGGATGTCCAAAGCAACCTCAGGGATTTGGGCACCTGTTGCTCCCTGGTATTCTTAATGGAATTATGACTCCTGTTTCCCTCAAAAGGCTCTTGAAGTTAGTGGAACTCCTGTGCCTGAAATACGTTGTCAGGCTGAAGTGTTCAAAATCTTGCTTGTTAATCTGTTAAAAATGTTGGATCAATATGTAAAAATGAAAGTCTAAGGCCAAATGTTATGAAGTAAGCTTTTCTACCCACCTTCTACCAAGGGACGTTACATGACTGAAGTTGTGCTTTCAGCCACATTAGAAAACGTCTAGAAACCAGCTTTCTTTATCCAAGGACTACATTCATTTCTAACAGCATCTAGTCATTTAAACAAGCTTGTGCTGACTTATGAATAGTGTTAGACTGTACTTTTGGTTGGGATGAAGGGACATAAATCCCTAAGTGTCAGGCAGCTTAGAAACCAGAATGTCCTCATGACTGTTTAATAGAGTACAAAGGGAATTGCCTTCAAGCTAGCGAAATCTCATATCCAGTCACCCATTGGTGATGCTTTAAAAAAGAATTGTTCTCTTATGAGTCTTGGCATAAAAATTTAATTAGCAGTTGAGCTCTTACAGAAGATAAAAAAAAAAAGTGATTTCTTTTTATAAAGTCACTTTAACTGTTTACTTTCTCTTTCTGTGTTGTTCATGCAGATAAGATCTGCTGCCTCCTGCATCTGTTTTATTCTTCTTCAATAGTGATTTTGGAATAATTTTACTCAGTTTCAGGATGATTTTTTTGTGCTATGTTTCAGTGTATTTGAACACTGTTATTGGAAGACATTCAGAATAAAATTCAATGAAATAAATGAATATATAATCACATTTCATATGTAGTGGATATGAAACTGATGCTGTTAAATAAAATAATAATAATGATTACTTTCATTGATGGATTTGTTGGAATTGCTCATTCTGTGCAGATAATGAGTATATATTAATCAGAACAATTGGTCCTCAACTGAAATCTGATACTATTTTTGTTATTTATTATAATTTCATCTCTTTAATATGAGTTGTTTTGCTCTTAAAGGTATTACATCTTATGACAGCGCATCATACCCAGGCCTGTGACCCTGCTTGGCAACTGAACCCTTTCAACCAGCAGTTAATTTCTTCTAGCTGCTGTCACTAATGTTAAAATCTGAAAATAAAAATAATAATGTACTTTAGGACTCTCAGATGAAATTTAGAACCACAGCTGCTTCCATTGTCTAGGAACTGACCTTTATTTTTTCTAGTTGAAGGGAAAGCTGTAAAATGAATTTTTCATATATATGAGGTGGTTTGTTTCCTGGAACTGTTCTTTAGAAATGTTTCCCACTTTCATGTCTTGCACAAGCCACTGTTTTTTAAACTTAACAAAGCCTTAAGTTTTCGTTTTGAAAACACTGAAACAAACTGTTTTGACACTTCTGAAGTTCACCTTGTACCTTTTTTGGAAACCAGGGTCAGACTCTGGTTTTGAGGAAGCTGAGTACAATAGGAAATATTCTCCTTGCAATAGCAGACTCCTTAAGCTTCCGGAATAATCTTGTTGTGCAGGTAGGTCAGTAAAGGAAACATAACCTCTGTTCCAAGTGACAAGGCTGTGTTTGACTTTTTGGTCCTCAGATTTTGGTGTTTTCCTTTTAGGAAAGGAAAAGAAGGAGAGGTCAGTTGAGCTCTTTTGTACATTCTGTGTAGTGGGAGTCTGAGTGTGCTCAGGGAAAGGGGTCATAGAATTACAGAACAGTTTGAGCTGGAAGAAACTTTAAAGGTCACCAAGTTCCACCCCCCTGCCATGGGATGTGTGCTGGGAGACTGCAGCTCATGCAGGTTATAGACTACAGTGAGAAAACAAAGAGCAGCTGGTCAACCCTCAGAAGGGATAAAAAGAAGGATTTCCCAAGACCCAGAAGACTGGGTAAGGCTTGCTGTTATTTAGGAAATCGCTGACCTAGGTAGATTTGAGGATGTGTCTTCACTGGGGAGAGTTGCCTATATAAGTATGGTTTAATTTTACTCTGCTTTACCAATCGCTTTGAGCTTCTTCTCTTTTCAAAGTCAGTTAATGTGCCTGTTACTGGTATAAAAACTGTAGATGTTTGGAGAATGTATGGTAAAAAAAGCTTTGTGCTGCTACACCTCTGTGTTCTGGCTCCATGGGCTTATTAGATAAGACCAATCTGCAGAAAAGTGTCCCCTGTGTCTTGCCTCAACACCCATTCTTTGAGTTCTCATAAACTACACTTGGAATGAACAATGCAAAGCAAAGGCCAAACTTCCAGATACGACTTCGAAGCTGAGAGAAGTTAAAGAACAGCGAAGGACTCTGTGGAAAAATGACTATGCTTGAAATGAAGTGGGAAAATTTATGTAGCCATAAAAGGCTTTTGAAATTTCTTACTATAGTCAAAGATCACAATTCCTACTTTCTTTTTGGTGCATGACAAAAGGTACTTCACAAATAATTTAGAGTCTGTAGAACAATGGAACATCAACGTTTTATCTTGATGTTCTTAATTGCAAAATAGTATAATTACAAAACCATGGGGTTTTTCAATTGGTTTGGATGGGATTTTTTGTTTGCTTTGCAAGAGAGCTACACGACAAAATAATGAAATTAAAACAGTTGGTTTTGGTAGAACGAGACTTTTCTGGGAGACCCAGATTCTTCTTCAGCTGAACAGCCCGTCCTGTTTTAGGAGCCCCTTTAGGAGATATTCTCTGAAGGTGTCTGTTCTTTTTATCAGTAGAAGGAATTGTCTGGGCTGCTTATTTCTCCCTGCTTTGTGATCCTGCAAATAACAACTGTCATGCTTCAAAGTCTGAATCTTGACATTTGAAAGCCATTTTGTATTTGATACTGGGTATATAATTTCTTCAGGGTGGAAGACTTGCTACATGATTTGTCTAATCCCACAATACTATTTGCACACTTTTCTCACAAAAATAAAATAAAGACGATTTATTATCTGCAACAGTGTTTATGGAACTTTTACATTTATATACTTTATAAATATACCCTTTGGAAAATATTTTTTTTAAGGTTATATTACTAGAAAGCAATGAGGTAGGATAAATGTAGCAATGTATTACTTAAGGATAATTAATGAATGCTGTACCATAGATAACTCTGGGGTAAGTTTTAAATCAGAAGTGCTCTGAGGGCTTTGGTCATCATTACAAATTGTGAAAAATGTGTGTCTTTAATTCTTGTTTCAGTTTTACAGAATTTTTGGATCCATTCCAGCGGGTGATCCAGCCAGAAGAGATCTGGCTGTATAAAAATCCTTTGGTGCAATCGGACAACATACCTACACGTCTTATGTTTGTAAGTACTAAAGGCTTATTGGCCATTTGATGTCTGTAAACTAAGTACACTTTCAGTTTGTGAGCAGGAGGAAATATTTCCCAAGTAGAAGATTTTTCTTTCATTCTAAAGACAATTATTTTTGGAACTGGGGATGCCCAGCATGGCAAAATACAGCAAATTATGGGGAGTTTATAAAAAGCAGCATTACCAGGTGACTGGATTTATGAATGTTGATTTTTCAGTGTAAGACTTGATCTAGTGGTAGCTTAGAGGGATGTTAGAGAAGTGAGTAGAGACGCTTTTTCAATTAGCTGGGTGACCTGATAAAACCTTGCCATGCTCTTAAGAGGTTAAGTGCTTAAATTTTGAATTCCAGTTTGTTTTAGGCATGTTAGGAACCGAGACAGTTGACTCCAAATAATCTTTCCTCCCTGTTTAAAGGCAAACCTTTTGTTTTAGCTCCTGCCAACACGTGTACTAAACACATCACAGAGCTGCCCTGCCTTCACTGCTCTTCTGGCTCTTCCCAGCTCAGCACATGGTGACACTGACTGCCTGACCTGGGTGGTGACCAAACCTCAGGGTTTGGAGCACCTTCTCTAGCAATGATTGACGACCTTAATTATATGTATAACTGTAAAAATGTGGTAAAACAGACCTCTACAGAAATAGGAAGAAATGATGGGTGCAGCTCAGGCCGTTAAAAGATGTGGGTCAGTCTTTGCAAAAGCTGCGTCATTCAAAGTGGAGATTTTGGAGGAATGGACAGGGCAGATGACAGCAAATCCTAGTACCCTAAATCTTTCCCTGAGTCTTCAGGGAAGCCAGGATTTTACTTTTCAGACTTGAATTTGGAATAAATGCAAATAATCTGTACAATTTCTCTTATATTTTTTTAAGGCTTAGGCCTTCAATTATGAAAGATTTTTAAATAAAGGCACAAGCTGAAGGTGTTTCCTGTTTATGAGGTGACCATCCATAACGCTGCCTTCTGAGACAGAGGCTGAAGGCCTGGTTTTAGATTTGCCCACACATTGTTTAGATGGCATTAAGAAGCAGCTCTGTTATGAACTTTTCCAGCCTGGATTGATGAAAATCTGTGTTTTTTCCTGAAAGAGAAGACAGCTTGTGTAAAGAACAAGCACAACCCAAACAAACAAAACCAACCTCCAAGCCAAACATTGTCCTGTTGTTCTAGGAAAGACTGAACCCAGTTCTGTTGTTCTTCCTTATGCTGAGCAGTACCTTGATATGTGATGTCTCTGATGTGTGTTTATAACTGAAGTGCTGAAAACCCAGTAGGGAATCATTGTTTGCTGCAGTGGGGAAATTCTTTTTCAAACCACTTGGGATAATCATTAGTCCATCCTCCTGTTCTCTAGGCAGTGGTCATTGGGAAGCACAATTTTTGGATATAACTGTATTATATATTTCCCTGTTGACCACTTCCCATAGAGCCATGTTTTATAAACCTCATAGTGTGTGTTACTTCTGGGCAATTCTAAGCCCAGTAGCATTTATATGGTCTGTGTTGTCTTTCTGGCTCTGACATTAAACAGTGGACAGGTTCTTAAATAAAAAAATGCAGATAATTTCTTCCTTTTTTTTTGTTTTAATTAAAATGAAGAAAAATCCAACTCTAGCATTGACCACAACCTTTCATTATATGAAGAATTTCTTGCCACTCTTGTTGGACTCTGATATTGAAATATAACCTTGTGGCTTGCCATAAAACTATGTCTAAGGCTTTATGAACTGCTGGATTATTTGGTGTGCTGGGAGAGTTGAATTGAGGAAAAATGTTATGAATACTCAAAACAAAGATCCAAATTAAAATATCTGACTTCTGCATGGGGGGTTGCAAGGACTGGAAAGACTTGAGCCTTGTTCTGTCTCTTGATATTCCTTGTCTTGGAAAGTGTAAGGTGCTGCCAAATTCCCTGGAAAGCACGGAAGTGTGTGGGAGTCCCTATAACTTCAGCATATCTCTGGCTTGCCAGGATTTATAATAAATGAGAGAGATTTTGTCCATGTTTCACAGAAGCCAGGCAATTTTGGAATATTTCACTGCTGGAAAAGAAAACATTGCTGAGATGCATCCGAGGAGAAAACGTGAGAATCTTGCCAAATCCGTTACAGATATGAGCCATACAGAATCTTTTTGGAAAATAAATAAAAATGAGTCTTCAGCAAGCCAAAATTTCTTTGTATGTGCATTTTGCTGCAGAATAAAAAGCACATTCCAGCTAATGCTTTTGTGTGAGGAACAGCAATGTACTGCCAACATGAATAGTTCATCTCTCCCCAAAAATTCATATGCCTGTGAAATATGGGGAAATGTGCAGTTTTACCAGATTTCTGAAAATTATCTTGGAAGTGATTTGGAACAAGCTCCACTTGAATGCTAGTCTTTGTTGGTATTTTCTGCTGCTCTTGCTTGTTCAGAAGATTTTTAACTCCATTAAACCACCACTGTAAGCCTGTCAGCCTTGGCTATTTTTCTACATGTTGTTCTTTAGTGGAATGAAGATATTCTTTTCTTGTTAGAATGAAACTAGTAATTCCAGGTTTTGCTTTAACTTTCTTTTCTTATTTTATTTATTTCACTCTGTCTCTGAAAGCAGAAATTAAGCTATTGCTGAGGAGAGAGAAGTGAACATTTCTGGAGCAGTAACATGGCATTGGCATCCAAACAAATCTCACACACTGTAGGAAGAAGGGAATTTTAAGTAGAAATGTTACATCGTTTTGCACAAAACTTAGTGCCTGCCTTTTTAAATGTAGAAAAGGGGAACAGACTCCAGACTGTGTTTTAATCTGTGTTCCTCCCTGAGTTAGGTAATATTCTGCAGATGAAGGTGAGGGACATCTGCTGCAAGATGCACAGCCAAAATAGCACATCCGTGTTCTTTCCTACTCAAGATATTCTAAAGGCATAATATGTGGACTGGGATTAATCTGTGTTATGAAAAGAAGTTTTAAGTCACACGTCTGTTGTCATAAGATATCTGTCCTTTCTGGGTTTCATTTCAGTGTGGGGCTATTTAAGAATCAAGGCACTGTTCAGGCTCACTAAAGATGGCATCATCTTATTTCAGCCCGGGCACCCCTTGTGCCGTTTACAGCTCAGTCATACTTGCTTAAAACAAACAAACAAAAAACCCCAACAGACTAACAAAACAGTCATTTCCCACTTTTTAAGAGAATAAATGTTTTTGAAAGACTTTGTTTTGAAAAAAAAAAAAAAAAAGATTGAATTGTTGATTAAACAAATGTGATTGTGCAGAGGTTTGTGGGTTCCAGAAAGGAGTTGGTTAATTTATGCTGGAACCAGCAAGAAGCATAAATAGGCTGCTTTGCCTGCAAGTTGCCTCTGCAACTGAAAACTGAGACAGAAAGGATGATGGAAGGGCCAGTTGGGAACAAAATCATAGTTTCCATGGCAAGCTACTAATGAAAAACTCCCTGATATTGTGCTTGGGACAAACTGATACGTCTCTCTAGAGAAAGGCAGTAACTACCTGCTCTGGGAGGACAGGCTGCACTACACAGACACTGCACAGAGATGCTGTTTGAATAGCATTTACAGTGAATCATCACAGCCCAGATTGCTCTGTGATAATAGAGGTGCTGTTCCTGGAAACCAAATGTGTGCATTGATGCCCAGGTGACATTTCAGGTTCCTTGAAGGAGTAATCCTGTCCTACAGTGCTGACAATAAAAGAACAAGGTTTTTCTTCACCAGTGTCTGCACTTGTAGATGCTCAGGTGTTGTTTTTTTGGTTTTGTACAAAACCCAGCAGTTTGCTCCACATCCACCACTTGTAAAGAAAAGAATCATGGAGATTATTTTCCCAATGAATTCAAGAATGAGAGTTGAAAAGAAAACAAGAAGTAAGATAAAAAGCATTTACAAGTGCCAGGAAATTGATGCTCAAGTCTCTTATGTTGAACAGGGTCTTGCTGAGCACACAGCCTGGATAGATCAGTGCATGAATTTTGTGGGCCTTATAGACTGTTACTTTTTCACTTAAGAAGCTGACAGTTTTAAATGCAGCTCTAGGCAATTACAAATCAATTATAACCCACAGCTATATTAGAAATCTAATGTATTCGTTGCTCTGTAGTTGCAAAGACAAATCGCCCCACTTTGCTTGAGGTCAGGAGTTTGATAATGATAATTCAGCCTTCCAGTGTAAATGGAGCTAACTGAAGCTAATTATTAACCAGGAGTTGAAAAAGGAGTTGATGCTCTCACAGATGATGTTTGTTATCTCTTGCAGGCCATTTCGTTCCTCACACCACTCGCAGTCATTTTTGTGGTGAAAATAATCCGTCGTACGGACAAGACTGAAATTAAAGAGGCTTTCTTAGGTAATGTATGTCATACTTCAAAGAAACGTGTGATGGCTCTTGGAGATTGATTCCAGCTGGAGTCTAAGCCTTGAAAGCCTTGAAGAAAACCTGTCTCTGTTACAGTGCATTACAGTAGTTTTCTGTGCAGTTACAGTTGCATGTCATCTCACAAAAGCCTTTGGGTTTATGTATGTTTTTAGATGTGCAAATTCTGTACCTTAATCCTGCAATTTAGCTAGCAAGGGCTGGAGTCTGATCAGCAAAGACGAGTCCATTTGAGGGACTGCTCAGGCATATATTTTTCTGTCACACCCAATCTATTACTTATCTCTTATTTATACTTACATCTCTTGTAAATTAGGGGTTTGACTGGACAATCCTGTGAGACTCAGCTACTTAGTGGAAGAAATTGCTCCTCTCATTCTTTTCTCTGATCTTCTGGAATTTAATGTTGCCCACTGTAAAATTTGTGCCTTTGGCTCTTTTTTCCTAGTTAAAAGCTGGTATTTCATCTTAAACTGGCAATGGAATGACATATGCACGTAATCCTGGACTGTGAACTGTAATGACTGTGTTATGGGTGAGGTCTAATTACAGTTGTAGGCAGAAAATTTGAGCAGAGGAGCAGGTAGACAATGGGGAGGGTAAGTCTTAAGCTGTTCCAGCTATTTGTGGCTGTGCCTATTTTTTAAAATCTTTTAATGATACGTGCTCAGGTCTTTTTTTACATAGATATGGCCAGAGACCAATATTTACTGAAGCACTTCCACTGGCAAAAGATACTCTGAAGCACTAAGAACTAAAATGTTTTTGTTGGCATTATGTTTGAAATATGCATAATTCTGTAATGCTGTTTAACTGGCTAATTTACACTTTAGCCTTAGCTAGATAGAGTGTAAATTGCATTATGCATCTGCCATAGAAAAATCTTTTTAGACAAGGCTGCATTCCCACAGCTTCTTTCTCCAGTTGCTCTAACAATCCTAGTTTTGTTTTGGCTGCTGCCAATCATGTGTAGTAAGTTCTGAAACGTCTTACAGTGATATTTTGCTGACAAGTCCATTCAGTATAAATAATTCTTCATTCATAAAATGCAAACATTCACAGTTCTGAGCTTCACATTCTGTTGTGTAAGAAGGAAAAGAACTTAAGGCTAGTTTCTCCATCACTTATTCTCACTTTTTTTGTTCTAATGACTTTTTTTTTCCCCCCGCTGTTTTGCCTTCCTTTGTGATTCCCTCCGTAATGTCCAGGAGAAACCTTCCTCGCTTCCCCAGTATTGTCCTTGCTACACAGACTTTGAGGCAACACCAACCTTGATGTTCTGTTCAGTTTGTGCCATAAGTGTGGAACTTATTTCTGTACATCAATATGATGCAATATTTTAATGTGCCTGGTGATGTGAAGCTGATGCGAAGGTTCATTATCTGTGGGGGAGCTTTGCTGATTTGCTGAGATCTGGCACATCATGTTCAGAAATGGATGATCAGGAAGACACCCCCAAAGGCAAATTTCATCACACATAAATGAGAGAAAAGGTTGAAAGGATGTGAAAATTCTTTGCCCCTTGTGTAGCCACTGATACAGAGAGGGTGATTCAGCTTTCCCCTGGAAGTGCCTACACCTCTGACTGATCAGATATGACTTTCCATGGGCAATATGAATCTTTCTTAAGTGGAACAAAATGAGAACAAATTGAATTTGTTTATCATCCTGCATACACACTGTCCTTTGATCCCTGGATTGCCATTGTAAGGAATATGCAACAGTGGAAGTGTGGATCAGTCAGGTGTATGAAGAAGAATCAAGGCAAAGCTCAACAAAAAGAGTAAATTATACTGTATGTCTTCAAAAACAGGTATCTCTACATCCCCCAGTGTTTAAGAGGGAGAATGTAGTGCTGGGACATTGCTGGTCATATGCATTTGACTTTGTGGAGAATTTCGTCATGGAATTACCATAAAAAACTGAGAAAAAAAACAACTAAAAGGGAAACAGAACACTGGCCTGAGTGGTCTTTGTGAACATAGCTGTTGAAAGATACAGACTTTTTAAACCCATATGAGTGTCTCTAGGATTGAGTTGTTACTTTATTTTTGCTGGCAGCTATTGCTATATCCTGAGAAAACCCTTCTTTTTGCTTTGATGAGGGACTTACTTTTTTTTTTTTAACTTTAAAAAATAGATCCCATAACACACGTTTTTATGATCTGTAATATCCTCAGGCAAAGATTTTGTGGAGACAGGATGAGTGCTGCTGAAGTGTAGCATCTGGGACAGCAGCCCAATGAGAAAATAGCTCATGGAGCTGTCCTAATCAGAAGTGATATTACTGTAAATGTTCTAGAAATCAGAGATTTAGTTAATAATTTTTTTCTAGTGGGAAATAAAATTCAGTGGTTCTTGTTTTGTAACAGAAAGCTATGGTGTGGACTATAAAATGAAATAATTTTTAATCCTAAAAGGAGTCTATGTGCTAGATCCAAGTGCCCCTGAAATCAAGGCAGAGATCTCCAAAGGCTTGAGATGAGTTTTTCAGAAAGTCTGGGGACTTGGCATGCAAGTACAAATAGAAGAGATGATTCAGTCATACCCAGTATGACAGTTCCTGTTTATTGCTCCAATTTTATTAGGAAAGTGGATTAATCCTGGGAGCAAATGCCAGGGGAAAACATAAAGATTTTTAGTCTAAACATCCACATCCTTTTGAAAGAAAAATGTAAAAGTCATCTCATTCTAGTTTTAGCCAAAAAGGAATTCTTTAGCCTGGCAGGGGACTGTTTAATATATGTATAGAGGAACACACACATGTGTGTGTATGTTTACATAGCTTACATATAGTTCTGTACAGCAACTCTCCTTGAACCAAAGAACATAAGATTTTCATCTAGTAAATTACAAAACTAGAATTTATGAAGCTAAATTATAAAACTAGTAAAATTTCAAAACCATGATACTTCAGTCTAAATTTTTTCATCGTGATGATTTATGCCTGTGCAAATGGCATAACAGGAAAACTGGCTTTGTGGAGGGAAATAAGATTTTTCAAGAGTAAAAGCAGAACAAAATCATGATTATTATGGTACCCTGGGGTCTGTCCTTAGTCTGGGTAATAAGAAGAAAGAAAGGCTACAAAGATCATTCACTTTTCAATCCAGTAAAGGTTTTAGTCTGTGAATCAAATGCTGTAATGCTGCAATTTATTGCTTGGTATTCAGGTTATTATTGTTCTGTTTGTTCATTCTGTTTTGTAGCTGTTTCCTTGGCTCTAGCTCTGAATGGTGTCTGCACAAATACTATTAAATTGATAGTGGGAAGGTAAGTCTTGTCATGTTATAAATGATACCTTTAACTATTAAGATAAATGGAGACAGATTGACAACTACAATACATCTTAATAAATAGATGGCTGCTGCTCCAAGGGACGTGGAGGTAGAATAGGCCCCAGTGAAGCTGTCCTTCATCTGGTGCAGGTGTTGTACAACTTCATTATGTGGCATCCCACTGTGGTAGGAGTCTATGCCCTTGTGTTCTGTTATTTGTTTGACTAGTTGGCAGATCCAGACAAGTGAGGAGTTTGAAAGGAGTGGCGTGAGCTGAAATCGGTTCATTAAATTGGCAACACAGAAGGAAAGAGCCCCAGCATGTGGGAGTTTGGATACCAGTGCCCCATGTCTGATTAATTAGGGATCAGTTTAGTGTCTGTGTAAGCCAGTGCCTGCATATTGTTGTGATATTTTCAGGTGACAACATTCATGGCAGACCAAACCTTGGGGCTAAGCAATAAATGGACCCCTAGGTAGACCATTTTCTTAGGGAAACATAATTTTTAATGAAGGTCTCAGAAAAAATATAACAAACAAATCTCTCTGGAAAGTTTTTTATTTTTTGGCACTTTATCAAAATGTTGAATAATTTCAGCTGAAAAATACATATTTGGCTGTTATTCTTAGACTATTTAATAGAGTGCAATGCTGCTTTTGTTGTTGAATGAATTTGCAGTATTGAGTGACCAGTATTAGTGTTTGGTTTCTGATGAACCCTCTCTGCTACACTACTGATGCCCTGACAGTAATGGTACTTGGCACGTTTATTTGTAGGGTGCTTTTGACACAAGTAAGAATACACCATCTTTTTCAGACACTCCTAAGCAAATTTTGCCTGCACTCCAAGCCAACCAGTCGGTCAAGTGGCTTGTCTCCGAATCTGTGATCCTTCACCCTGCTTCTCTGTGATTTATTAGCTCAGGACCAGTGTGATACTCACTCAGGTCAGAGTTGGGTCAAAATGAACTCAGAGGTTTGTTCAATGCAGTTAGACAGGATCAAGATTAGAATCTGCTGGTTGTTCTGGTGCCAGCCTTGTAGCCTCAGTTGTAATCCTGGTCTCAGCTGGAGGTGCTGGCAAGGCGTGAAAGCTCGTGGGTCATTGCATTACTGAAGTGCTGTGCAAGATTTATCACTCTAACCCTGCATGCATGGTTTTAGAGAACTCCCACTTTCTTGCTGTGCTGGAAGCTTCCCTTAGAGAGCCTACCTGCACAAAAAGGGCCCTTGAATTGATGGACATGGTTTAGGGGTGGAGCTGGCAGAGTTAGGTTTGCTGTTGGACTCCATGGTCATAAGGATCTTTTCCATCCTAAATGATTCTATGATTTCTGTTCTCTGTTAAATTGGAGGGAATGAACTCTGTATGTAATAAGAAGTAAATGTAATAATCACTTTGAGGTTTATTTGTTACTACAGCTTTTATATTTTTAATATCCATGGTGTTTTTTGTAGACCGCGTCCCGATTTCTTTTACCGCTGCTTTCCAGATGGAGTAATGAACTCTGAAATGCACTGCACAGGTGATCCAGATCTGGTGTCTGAAGGCAGAAAAAGCTTTCCGAGTATCCACTCTTCCTGTAAGTTCATTGAAATATGGTGCCTCTCTTGGAAAAAGCTTTCCTTTCTGTGGTTTGGAGTTGCTCTTTTACTGTTAGATCATGAACCTAATTTTTGCTGGAGGGGCCTGGACTTCTGACTTTGGTCATTACTCTCAGAAATTCCCTTCTGGAACTAAAGTTGTGAGCCTGTGTTGTGAGCCTGCCTCATCTTGAGAACCTCTTGACGTCACTGAGAGCCACAGCAGGACTGTCAGTAGAATGAAACTATTCAAAGTTGCAGAACCCAGTGGGATGGATTCTGTGGGATATCTGCTCCTCAGTGCAGGCCTCTGAATGTAGATCTTTGTCTACATAGCAAATATTTACTTCGTTATGTTCCACTGAATATATGAAATATGAAGTAGGACAGTACAGCCACATGTCACTTCTTTTGGCTTTGAGTTAGTCCTTAATCTAGGTCTGATGGTTTCATCAGTTACTCCCAGTTTATCCTGTATCCTGACAGATATTTAGGTGACTTTACGAAAACCCATCTGTCTGATTTAATTAGTTGTCATAACTTAGATATTTGCAAAGGTTCCTTTCTCTGCCTCAAAGAGCGGACTTCTAGTATATTTTATGTCAAGCATCTAATAAAACTTTTCATCAGTAAAATAACTTGATTACTGGGAGCTTTTTGGAGGTTTTTGGCCAGTATTGTTTGCTGCCTTCTGCTGTTCTGTTTCTGAGATCTGCCAATTGAATAACAGTGAGTCATTTCTATGGAATTTGTTTTTCCAATCTTTTTTTTAAAGTAATAACTTCAAGTTGCCTAATTATGCAGAACTGTATGGTACAAACACTCTGGGTAATGACATAAATAAAATTGTGGGTCGATTTTGCTTTCTTTTTTCTGTTGAGTGCTAGAAACGGATGAGTAGATATTTCTGAATGACAAGCCAACTTAGCTGTCTCCAATTTTGTTTAGAAGCTTTGATTAGACGGAAGAGACAATATAGTATGCTGTTTAAACAAATGGTATTTTTCTATTTGTAGTCTGTCTTCAGCTCTGCTTAGCACACTTATCTGCAATCCTCTGGGTTAAATATGTTGTCAGTGTATAAAAACAAAGGCCTAAAATAAGGATATGCATCCACTGATGTACTAAACCAAGACTGCTTGTCCCACAGTGAAGAGCTTGGTCCCTGTGCCAGTGGGGCAGCCAGAGAATGCACCCTGGGGTTTGACTATTACCTGGTATTGGTTGTGTAAGCGCTGAGTTCTGGTGCTGCAGCTCACACACAATGAGGGCCCAGTGTATTTAGATCAACATTTCTCTGTACTGACATAAGATTAGTGTGTGACTGAGTTGACTGTATTTCCCACTACAAAGCCTTTTATTAAAATGTGATAAGAATGAAAAGATATTATATGTACAATACTTCTTATCTCTTGGTGAGTGTATGTTAGAGTGAGGCAATTCTGCAGCTGCTTGAACTACTTAGCTGTTTGAAGCCTGATGTTATAATATCTAAGTCTCTGACAAGCCTTAAAATCCATACATATTTTAGTCTCATAATGGAGAAGGAAACCATTTAATTTGACAATCTTACAATGCTAACACATGCTTCTTCTGTGCAGCAAAATCATTTAGATAACCAGGATTGTAATCATAAATTTAGTTTCTTGCTATTACCTCACCACCACCCTCCCCAAATATGTAAAGAAAAAAAAAATATTATGGGAAGCAGACCATTATACTACCTGCCTGGACCTAGGAAGTAATGGAGATATTTGGAATATAATATAATTCATGTTTGAAAATTTTGCTATAATGCTATTTTCTTATCTGAGTTTCAGAAAGCTGTCCTACTTCTCTTCTTAACATGCAGGTTTTTGCAAATATTCTTTCTATAAACTCAGTCCAGTTGGGTTTTTTGGCTCCTTTCTCTCTTTCTTCAGCATTAGATGGTTACTGGGTAACATAAAGAAGTTCATTTCTTCAGATTTGTGTCACCCTTTCTCTGTGTGCTGTGGAATTTGTGAAACAGCACCAAAATTAATTTTTTTTCTCTGTTACTGTTTGTGGGATTTTTCTATTTTCATGACTGCAGAAGTATAAGCATGGAGGATGAGAGTTGACATAAAAAGTACCTCTCTTGGAGTGATAGCTACACGTAGCCCACTACAGTTTGGTATTTCCTACTTGAACATACGAGGAAAATCAATCACAAGTAAAAGCTGTCAGGCAGCTCATAAAGTGAGGTTAGAAGCTTCAGTCAGGAGCCATTTTCATTTTCAATGCAGTTTTTCTTAAGGCATTTCTTGGGTAGGCTGTCAATCAAAAGCTTTGTTATACCAGAATCTAAAATCTCATCCATGCAAGATGAGGCCTTTAACAAGAAAGTCTGGGGTGCTGTGAATGTTGTGATACAAGAATGTAATGCAGGGCTGTATATCAAGAGTGACACAGATGGCCTGACCTGACCTTGCCTACTCCATACAAATGCTGTGAACTACCTGTTAGCACTTTGGGAGTCACTTTGTGCCCTGAAGGAGAATCTGCTCTCCTTATTAGAGCACAGATGATTTTCTTGGCCTCATCTTCCTGTACCAAGGAGTGCCTATAATACAAATAAGAAAAATGTAATGATGCACAGACTGTTTCGATGCCAACTAGAGTTGCACGTAGGGCTCATGAGTTGAAGCTTTGTTGCAAAGGAATAAGGGAGAAAAATGCTCTGGGACCTCCTAAGTGTTCTGGGAGAGGGGCACACAGATGTGGCTGTTCTGCCTAAGTCAGGCATATGTTACATCTTTTGGAGTTGATGAAAATGTGCAGATGTGAAGTCCAAATTAATTTATTTTCCTAGGCACAGGAAAATATTTTAAAGTACATGAAGTGATTAACATGCCTGTTTGCCCATCACACAAGAGATTAAAGATTTTCTTTCCAGGAGTGAGAGACATAAAAACCTGAGTTTATTTGTTGTCTGTCTGTGGTTAGATAGTAAACTGTCTTCCAGATCCTTGGCAGGTGTCTGTCACAAGGATTTTGGTGTGGATGGAAGATGCACAGCAAGTCACTCATCACAGTTGGTTAGAATTTCAGTTCATATAGAAGAGTGACTTTTCTGCACCACATTAATGCTTTATCAGTGCTCTTACTCCACTTATTGAAGCAGAAATAGATGCGTGTTCTTTATGGTTCTGGTAATGGCACAAGTATAAACTGCTTCTACCAAATATTGTGGGTTGGTTGTTTGCTTATGTTAATGTACTTTAATGAATGAGTCTCGACTTATTGCTAAAACCATGACAACTTCATGGTTAGATCTGACCTTAAATGTTTATGTTCATATGTTATGTACCAGAAGAATGGGTAGACAAAAAAGTAAAGGAGCCACAAGCACATCGTGCCCAGAGAAAGGGGGTATCCAGAGACCTGTTTCATACCTCAGCTGAGCCAGCAAGAGACCGTTCTGACATAAATACAGATTTGCAACAGCTGCAAACCCCACAGTGGATGTTCTGACCTGCTTGCAGTGTAAATGCTCTCTGAATGGCTTAACTCCTGAAGTTTTCTTAGGAAAAAATAGCAGTTCAGCAATACAGACCTGCTACAAATATTGTTCAGTAAAATGAGATGTTTGGCTTAAAAGAAAAAATCAAATCCTAGATAGTCAGATATCTTATGTGCTGCCATGAAATCCTTGTACAAGCAAGTTGCATAAATAATAGTAACACAACACGTTTTGTTTAGAAACACAAAAAATGCTGCATGAATGGAATGCCAAATTCTTGACCCTGTTTGCTTTCTTAGAGGAAGTGATTAATTCATCATGATATAACCCCTTTTAGGCTTCTTTTCTGCTCGAAACACTCACACAGATTGCAATTGCCAGTTTTGGCCTTGGCTTTATCTAGTGACTATTTTTAAATGTGTTATTTGTGAATTGGTCAGAACTATTTAAGATACAATTTTCAGTTAAGGGATTGCTGGCTTAGATTAGGGGAAGTTGCATGAGACTGGTTTAGATACCTTTGTGCTGAAGGAAAAATAGTGGTTTGGTGAGAGTTTAATTTCACTTCCCTGGAGCCTGTACTGCTTCATGTTGGTAACCAGGGGAGATCGAGCCCGTGATGGCCATGAATACCCACATACATCATGAATAATTGATTTCCCCCAGTTTCATTATTCAGAATGAACCTTTGCAGGTATAAACTCATCACAAATCAAAGCAAGCATCCATTTCTGACATAGGGCATAATCTTGCTCTGATCAAAAACTATGCCAGAACTGAATTTCCTAGAGAGTTCTAATCTATTAATAGTCAGCCTTACTACATCAAAGAAATTATCAACAAACAGGGTTAATGGGAGCAGTGGTCTGGGAATTAGGTTCTTAATCCCTCCTCTGCACTTTAATACAGTGTTAAGGAAACACAGGCAGTGGAGCATGTCACACACTGTAGATTCTGCTTACATTAAAAGGAGGATATGCAGTTTATAAGGGCACTGATGTGTCTGAGAAAGGAAGTACAAGCAGCAGTAGGAAAAAAGTAATTGCTTACCCTTTCTGCTGGCATAATAAATGGAACTATGTCTTTGGACCAGTCCTGAATAGTGATTTCCTACCCTAAGTAACCAGATTCCTTTATGAATTACAGCAATAATTGCTCATTTTGTTGTAATGAGCTTATGTGTATATAAGAAAATTTCTCTGTAGAGTGTCCCTGGTCCTTTCTTTGAAAAAGGGTGAGGAATCCCAGCGGACTCTTTTCACTGCATTAACATTTCTTCCTTTGTGAGCAAGGTCCATTTCCAAATCCTGTCAAATTCCTAATATGCCTTTCCCCTCAACATTTGTATTTCTCCCAGAAGTGGAGTTTCTAAGTTCACTTCTTAGGACTGCTTTTACTAAGGTTCCTCACCGGATGAAAGTCTCTGCTAGAAAACTAACAGTGCTATTGGTATTTGCTCTTGATGGTTGTCACTAAGTGCAGGTGGCAGTAAGGAAATGACCATGTGCATCATCAACTTCATCCCTTGCCTTGTCCAGGAATGGCAGTGTTCCCAACTTTACAGGCACTACTGGCTCAGGAGCCAGTTTATCAAACAGATATAATGCTTATTATTGGGATAAACGTGGCTATTTATCTAGCTATTTTCTTTATGAAAAGATAGAGGCATGCAGGTAGGCTATCAGTCTTTGCCACTGCTTGCCACTTATCTGTCTGGGAATAGCCCTTATCCTTCCATTAGTTTCTCTCACACAGTAGGCTTGCTGCCAGGCAGTGTAAGAGCTCTTTGCTTCTCACCAGGACCGAGCCCTTTCCATTAAAGGGACTAAATAACTGAAGCATAAGGTGTTACAGCTCACTGCTGTCTAGCAAAACTCAGCAGACCTTCTTGAAGAAAAGCTGAAAGTAATGGGACTCTTCATGGAAACGTGGTTTTTAGCAATCACAGAAGCACAGAATATTCTGAGTTGGAAGGGACCCACAAGGATCATCGAGTCCAACTCTTAAATGGCACCACTGTCTCCTGAGGGGGAATCAAACCCCAGTCTCTTGTGTTGAGAGGTGGGGACACTCACCACTGTACTAAAGTGGATTTTCCAATACCAAGGACTGAATGAAAAATCGGAAATTATATCAGTTAAGCCAGTTGTTTTCTTGGTCAGTACTGAGATTTCCTGCCTTGCAGTCCACTGTAATTTATGATTCACACAGGATGCCAAAGAGAGGTGTGTGCTTTTTGTTTGGTTTTGTCTTTCCTAATCTGCAGCCCAGGTCACTCAAGAATTGGGAGTTGGACTAGATGATCCATCTGGGTCCCTTCCAACTCGGAGTGTCCTGTAACAGAGTGAGACTTCAGAGGACGGTAAGCAAAACCATGGAATCATCTTGATTTCTGGGTCTTTAATGAGTAATGCAGTGAATGACACTGGGTCAACATGGGTCTTCCTTAAGTGCCAGAGAGCTGAGATTGGAAAAATAAGCTGGAAGTATGAGTAAATCTCTGAGTTTAAGTTCAATAAGCCTGTCTTTCCAGCAGTTACTGCTGTTTCTTGGTTATTATAGCTGTTCAAATTGCTTTCATCTGTGTAGGGAAGAATCTTAATTACCTCTCAGTCTAATTCTTCCTTTTCCCTTGCCTAACTTTAGATTTTCCGGCAAAATTTGTAAGTGAAGGTTGTATGATTTTACAGCCTGCAGAAGACTTTGTTGTGATGCTGTAGACTTTGGATGTACCTAAAGTGAAGATCATTGTTCTTCTGCCTGACCTTTTCAGTTAAAAGGACTTTGAGTCACACTGGAGATCTAAAGATCAATTTACATCTGTGAACTGTAATGACAGCTCTTCTCTGGAGTGAAATGGGTCAGAAAGCTCAAGCCTAATTTGAAAGTGGATCGCTATTAGAGGAGACTGGCACATCAGTTTCTGACCATCTTTGAGGAAGAAGTCCCAGTACTGCACTGGCAGATACTGAGATTCCTTGAATTTGCCATTGCAGTTTAGTGCTGACATCACACTCTGAAATCCATTTCATATGGTTTTATGTAGCATTTCTGCATAAGAAAAAAACAAAACCAGAGATGTTTCTGAATCAGATGTGGTTTTAGCGTTTCCTTAGTAATACATCCTTCAGCCTGGAACTTTCTTTAAGTTTTCTTTATCCTCGTATGCCAAAAGGAAAATAGAGAAAGACTAGTCAGAATTCCTGTTTTGAGAACTGGAAACTCATATTTGTGTGTGAATTTGCCCCCAGACTCATCAACTGTGAAACCCTTTGACCAAGTTCCATCAGGAATGACTGGTGGAAGCAGTCCTTGCTCTTCTTGTGAGGGTAACTCTTTTACATCTGTAGGGACTAAGGGCCATATTTTCCTTCTGGCCATGACACTGTGTTTCACATCATGGTGTGATCTTCCAGCCCATGGTACGAATAAATCAGGTTATACATATGAGAATATTCTGCCTGAACTAGAGCTACTTGGCAGTAAACCCAACCAGTCTGCTTTCTTGGGGACTTTAAACTCCAAAAGGAGGTGGTCTTCATAAGCTGGGGTGGGGGTTTTCCACTTTAAAAAGACTAGTTGTGATCAGTCTCCAAATGCTGCTTGCTGACTCAAAACCCTCTTGAGCAGCAAGAGTGATAGAGTTGATTCATGTAAGATCATGTTCTTCTAATGCAAATAACCCTGAGTCAATCCGGAATTATTTCAATAAAAACAAGAGGAAAAATAAATCAATACAAATCATGAAATTGGATGATAAAGGTAAAATGCTGGCCGCCGTTCTTTAGAGGTGGCTGACTGATTTACCAAATTGCAGAAATCTCAGTCAGAACACTTTCTGAAAACATTAATTTAGGTCTCCTGAAAACAAGGGGATATTAAAAATCTCTTGAGATAAAAGCTATGAGATAAATGCAGGAAATCAAATATAATATTTATGCCAGAAAGGAAAAAGTAATCTATATAAAACCTCATTTGGATTTTGCTGTTACTGTCAGTTCTACATAGAAAGTATGAGCTCCTGCAGGTAGGTAAGTAGGTAAATTTTTTCCCTTCTTTCTGTGGAGGCTTGAGTAAATTTTGACATCAGTGTTTTCTCTAATGAAACCTGAACATGAAAAGCATGAACCTAACATGAAAAATATTTAGGACTAATATTTTTAAAACTAATATTGCTTTGTTTCAATGAACTGATTTGTCTGATGATTTCCTCTTGAGACTTTCAGTTTTAATGTGACAGTGGTTTTAGAAGTCTCTTATTCTGGTTCACAGGTTATTCTGAGTTGGAAGGGACCCACAGGATCATCTAGTCCAACTCCCAAGGTGCTCCTACTCTTTCTTTAAGCAAATAGAAACTTTTAGAGATTGGTTATGTTGAAAGTCTCTGATCATGTTGGAAGTCAATGCAAGTTGGATTTGTGGAGGAAACTGTCAGCATGAGAAGACTCAAAAACCAAAATTATTTGCAGGGGAGGTGAGAGGGAAGAAAATAATCTTTGGATGATTTTACTCAGGGAATTAATTAGAAAATAGAAATTAGAATGGTTGACCAGCTGTTTATGTTATCATAGCATTTCCACAGACACTTGGGACTAAATATGATTTAATATGACTGGTGAGTCATATTAAATCATATCTAAAAATATTTAAATATCACGGAAAAGACAATACATCACTTGCTAATTCATGCAAGAAGTTCTCTGTCATAAGAATGAACCATTTTATTTTTCATTGCGTTAGTCTGTGCTTGCTGATCTTTTCTCCCTGGATCGAGTCACAGGACGTGGGAATGATTCAAAGCTGTTCCAGAGGAGGTTCCAGAGGATATTACTAAACGTGTCTACCAAGAGGGTTGTCAAACTGTGGAAGAGGCTTTCCAGAGAGGTGGTCAGTGTTTCTCAAGCCTGTAAGTGTTTAAGAGGCATTTGGACACTGCCCTTAATAATTTGCTGTAATTTTCGGTCAGCCCTGCGATGGTCAGGCAGTTGGACAAGATGATAATTGTAGGTCCCTTCCAACTGAAAGATTCTAGTCTAGTGTAGTCTATTCTCCATGTTCCCTGCTCTGGCTGTCTTGATTACTTGCTTGAAATCACCAAGTTTGTGTGGATGGACACAGCAAGATCCTCTTTAGAAAAATGGAAGTGCTAGCTGATGTAAATAACCAAAAAGTCTATAGGTAATGCTTAAAAGATATTTATGTTATCAAGTAATAGAATATCACTTTCTGGTATTGTTTAATATTGCAAGGAGGCTGGAATCTGAATGAAAAGAGGGATATCAGTGTATTCAGAGAATGCCTCTTGCAGTAGGGTAGGTGATGGGTAGAGGTAAATATGAGAAGCAGGAATATAATCTGGATGTGACTATTCATGGGTCTGGCCATGATTCTGTTACCAAAATAAGTTCTATGGTATCTCTGGGGAATGTGTGTTTATCTCTAACAGTTACAGTCCTGGTAACTTGTTCACACACCAGTGTCTGCATTTGTTTGGATGTGTTCCTAGATAAACTCTGCTTATTTGGGCAGAAAGCATTCTCAAGATTACTCCTAAATTAGGTTTCTGTCTACTCTGCTCCTTGGTTTTGGGAGAAGAAGAGAAATCTCTTGATTTTTTACCTTCTCTAAACCAGTCATAAAGTCTCTTACAGCCAGACTAGAGTCTGCTTGGTGTGAGTTGTCATCTTAGGCTGCTAAAAACTACTGCAGCAGTTCTTAAAACAATCCAGCACCATTGCTCTCGACTGACTGATTTGTTATTATTTTATTTTCCCTTTATCTTGACAGTTGAGTGTGGCACTCAGTGTTGTTTGTAACTGGATGGTGCGTTACTGTCATGTTACCCCCCAGGAGTTGCCCTCTCTGATGACATCAAAGCTGATTATGCAGTTCATGCTTGCACCAGATTGGCTTGATGAAGCACTAATTAAATGAATGTACTATTTATGGCGCCTCTTGCTGTGCCACTAAAAAGAAAAAAGGTGACTGAGTAATAATCTTTAGAGAGAAAGGAGAGGTAGCTCCTCTTCCCCTTTTCCTTTAAATAATTAAAGCTAATCAGCTGTAAAAATGAAAATATTTTTACATTTTAAAAGCCATTCATTTATTTGAAAAATTAAAATGATTTATGTACTTTAGAGTGAAGAAATTGTTGAATTTCAATAGAATTGTTTGCTATCCTGTGATAATTTATATAAAATATTACTTCAATACATGTAATCGTAGTTGGGTATCTAAATTTGAACTGTTAATTATCTTTAGCTAGCCATTTCATGGAGAATAATCATATTTCCTTCAGTTGAAAGTGAACATTTTAAGGAACAAATGAGCTACAAGCCACAGGTTTTTGGCAGTAATTGCTGCTACTCCCCTATTTTCAGGATAAATCTCTTAATTAACAGCTGTATAGCACTGTCTCACTGGAATATTTCATCCTTTTATAAAAGAATCCAGGGAAATAGGAAATGGATTTCTTGCATTTGCAAGGAATAAAATAAAATCTCCTATGGGGATTATTGGCTTCTTAAGTCAAACTCTTAAGTATACTCAGGAATGGTTGTATTTAATGCTTTTACCTCTTCATTGACATATTTACCTCTCAGTAGTCAACAAGAAGGGCTGTTAGAATTCATGAGGGGCTTGTGAGATGAACTGCTTGAAGGTTAGTTTTCCAGCTCTGATAATAATTCAAGTCTTGCAGGTCTACTTGAGGATCAGACTGTGTGTGTCTAGAGTACATCGCCGAAAGACTTTCCTTTATTCCCTGAATTTACAATGGGGTTCTTAGCACATGGTATCATGTCCGTGTAATCCAGGGGTTCCTCATTTGTATTTATCCTACCTAGTAATCATGTTCTATTCATTCATTTTACACTGTAACATATGGAATCACAGAATGGTTTGGGTTGGAAAAGACATTAATTATCAACGTGCTCCACCCCCTGCTGTGGGCAGGGACACCTTCCACTGTCCCTGTTGCTCTAAGCCTGGTCCAACCTGGCCTTGGACACTTCCAGGGATGGGGCAGCCACAGCTTCTCTAGGCAACCTGTGCCAGGGCCTCCCCACCCTCACAGGGCAAAATTTCTCCCTAATATTCAATTTAACCTGACCACTGTCAATTTAAAACCACCGTCCCCTGTCCTATCACGCTCTGCCTGTATATAAGGTCCCTCTCCCTCCGTTCTCTGAGCTTCCCTAAGATACTGGGAGGCTGTAATGAGGCCTCCCTGGAGCCTTCTCTTCTCCATGCTGAACAACCCTGATTATTTAATACAGCAACTTATTTTTATGGTAGCCTATATATTATAAGCTAATAGATTTTCCCCTTTGCCTGACTAAAGAGATTAATCCCAGATGTATGGTGTACTTCAGAATGGAGAGCAACTTTATTTTTGCTATCTTCAGAGGATATAGAATGAATTGAAAATGGAGATGCACAACTTTCCAGTCCCTGATTCTCTCAAGAGAGTAACTTAACAGTTTCTCTTGTGAGAGTTATTTGGAAGTTTAGAGCCCAGCATCGATCCAATGGATGGGACTTGGGAAATCCCAACGCTGAACTGGTAAAGAAAAAAATGCTCTTCAGAGGTGTTAATTGTTAGATATCTCATAAATTCCCCCATGACCATAGTTACAGTTGGAGAGGCAATGATCTAAATCTGGTAGGTAGATATTGTGTTTAGGCTGAGGTCTGGCAGAAAGAGAAATTTATCCTCTGGTTATTGATAGCTGACAGGGTGTAGCTGTTTAATTAGCCCTGACCTGTTTGAATTAACCTGGCAACTCTTATCTCAGTTTTAATTTTTTTTTTCCTCAAGAAGCTAGAGGTACAATACCAGGACTGTTTTTCATAAAGGGATGCAGATTTATTCTAACAATTATTTAGTCAACACTTAGTATTCCTGTTGTCTGTAAGGAGAAGCGTGTGTTAGCCAAGGACCACAGTGGAGCAGCGCCGTCACGATGTGTTCAAGGACCAATTCCATCCTGATGTCCTTCTGTCCTGCCTTTAAATCTAGTGCAGGTTCATTAGTTGGACCTGGTTTCACTAAGTGTTTTTGAGAAGGATGGAACTACTGGCAGCGAGTAAAGAGTTAACAAAATACTGTGCACAGGTCTCTTTCTAGTGTGATACAGTTGTATTAGGGCTGCATTTACAAGACAGCCTCTTGCAGCTTGTATTAATGCTGAGAGGCCTCTTCAATTTGTGCCTGAATGTTGACCCCTTCACTTCAAAGTAATTCCAGAATCTTGAGCTGTTTTAAGCTTGTCCTTACTGTGTTCTCAGAGAAAGGGGAGTTGTTTGTGGTTTCT
Source organism: Pitta sordida (assembly GCA_013390025.1). Classification (NCBI taxonomy): domain Eukaryota; kingdom Metazoa; phylum Chordata; class Aves; order Passeriformes; family Pittidae; genus Pitta; species Pitta sordida. The sequence continues at coordinate 52,178 of WEKX01017880.1, forward strand.
ATCAACGGAAGTGCCAAAGTAGGCTGTGGAACAGGTTCAATTTTAGGAGTTTTTGTAAATGCCATCATTAACTGAACAAATCAAAACTTAGTTCTCTTTTTTTTTTGGTAACAGTGAGATGGACCCTGAGACCCCTTTAGGTATTTCAGTTAATGGGGTATCTTGAAAAGTGCATTAAAAATCTATCAGAAAAAAAGCCCAAAAATTGTTCACAAGAATTCCCTTAACAGTCCTACCAAAACAACCTAATGCTTAATATTCTTGCTTTTCAGATAATATAGGTCTATTTTTGTTCTACCACATCTCCAGTAACTCCTTTTTGTTTCCCAGATCACTGCATACATTTTTATTTTGTGATGTGCTTTTCATGCAGCCTCTGCTGAACTGTCTTTCTTTGTAAAAATAAATTAATGAAGCTAAACCAAAAGGAAGACAATTTACAGTCCCATTTGTAAAAAAATAAAAATATTTTGCCTGTGCTAATAAGCTCAAAACATTCTTTGGGAGTTGTACTTCTATAAAATGCTCTTTGAGCTGAATTTCAGGTTTAAAATTTCTGCATGTATTTGGTATCATACTTCCTCCGTCAAGAAAGGGAAATATTTCGGTCCTTAAACAATGTGAAACCAAAAACATTTGCCAGTAGCCCAAGCTACTGAAATTGCACATTAGGCTGCTGTGCAATTCCAGTGATGAATAATATGTGTCTGCATTTGGAAGATGTATAGTAATCACTGCAAGTATAAAGCATTATAGACAGAGATGGATCATTTTATCTCATTCTCACATAGGCCATTTGAGTGGTCGTTTTGCAGTTTTATAATTTGATGCCACTTAAGTAAGTCGAGGATTTTTTCTTCAGCTCAAAAACTGCTTAGTGTAAAACAGACATTTATTGTGTATTGAGCAAAGCATCCATTAAAACTTGAGAAGCTGAAGATCCTCATGGGGTAGTTTAATTTTCAGAAAACACTCACAAAAGCAATTGCATTTTTTAATGTATAATTTATTTGGAGTGCTTTAGATCAGATTCTTGTTTACAGTTTCTCACTTTATGCATTTTAACTTGGTAATTGTTTGCTGGGTACAGATCTCACCTAGATCCCCTGTCTGGAGAGAATCATGTGTCAGGATTGGGTCTGCAGTGTCCACAAATGTTGGCAACTTCCTTATTTCTTCTGTGAACTTATTTTTTTGTTGTTTAAAGAATGTGACAGAAACAAATTGGATGTTTGATTCTAATCTACTTTTATTCGCTCCAATAATGACAATGAGAAGAAGCCATCTTTTGTCATGCTACAAGTACCACTATGGTATAGGTTTAAAACGTTCCTTTCAATGTTCCACCTGTTTACACCTTAAAGAAACTCAAAACATAGGAAAGACTTACCATGAATCTCAACTCCCTTCAGAAAAGTAAAAAGACTTGCAAATCCAGGATTTTTAGTGGCATTTAAATAGCTCAGTTGGCCCTCATGCAATAATCTGTTGCTATCAGCAGATCAGAAACTGGAAGGAAACAGTAGGGGGACAAATCCAGTATAGCTTAATGTATTTGCCTTGCATTTTTAGTCTTTTACCCCTCTAAGTCAGCTCATAGCACCTATTGCTGTGAGACACAAATTTTCCCTTTTCGTTCCAAAATTCCCCTCATCTCTGTTGACTTCTCAAGAAGCCACAGCTGGCCTGTTTGAAGAGAACAGATCAGTGACAGTTCACAAAACCTACAGGATTTTATCAAGCCTTGACAGAATCCGTGGCTTCTCTCAGGACAGATTTTCCTGTGTCCAGGAATTTGTGGCGTCAGGACTTTGCTCTGAGTCAGTTACAACAATTGTTTAAAATATCTCATTTCCTTATGCTCTGTGTTTGATTCATCCCTTTCTCCTCTTCCAACACTAAAAATCAATTAAATATTTGTGTCAGAAATTTTCATCAGCATCTGCCATGTGTTAACGTTGTTTTAAACTAAATCAGATTGGTTTTCTTCTTCTCATTTATGTCAGTGTCTCCAAAGAGACCTGGTTGGTATTTTATGTTGCTCTTGCCTTCTTTTTATGAACAGATTATTATTTCCTTTTTGGGAGAAACCAGCTCAAAAGTATTTGTGTAGATGAGGAGTATTGCTTAGGTGAATCTTTGGGATCAGCGGAATGACAATTTTTGTTCTGACAGTAGGCAGTATGTCATACTTTAGGGCATGTGATGTGTGTATAGGTGCATTTGCATTTCCTTGGGGATACAGCTCCAGCTGGTGCAGAAAAAAAAGGGCTCAAATATATTCTGCTGATTGACCAATTTTTCAGTGTAAGTATCACCTTTAGGCCCGGGATTCTTGAAGAGTGTATTATTTTTCTTAATGTTACTGACTGACATCTCCAAAATACAGCCATCAAGCAAAATTGCCTGCATGGAGTGCACAGCAACTGAGTTGCCTTGAATTATAGAGTTATCTTTGTAATGGATATCCCACATCCCAGGGCATTTGGCTGTTCTTTGTTGCTGGCTCTGTGTGCACTGGAACTGCTGGGTCAAGCAGCTCTTGCTGGATGTGCACACTCCAGGTCAGGGGAAGTCAATCTTAAACTCTGCAGTATGAAGCCTCTCTGTAGAGTGTTAATTCCATAGCCACAAGCTAGAGCATCGTTATATTACTTTTCCATCTTATATTAGGTGTAAGTTCCCCTAGAGGACTGCTTGGGAGTCTCTTCCTGACTTTTAGTTTAGGTGAACACATCAACCACCAAAGACAAAATCTGCCTTTGCACAAGTATAGATACCTGTCTAGTACAAGTAGAGATCCTGATGAACTCCCATATTCATTCATGAGCACCTCTATATAGAAATGTGGCATATCCTGAGAAAAAACCCTTAAAAATTCTGTAGAAATATATATATATATATATAAAATATTGCCAGATTTTCTCTAACGCCCACTTAACTAAATCTGCTGCTTGTGTGCACCGTGCTGACAAGTGCAAGTAAAAGTGCCTGGTAATCCTGAATATGAGCCTGCATGAACTGAACACCTTATTTATATTTTGGGCAGTATTTCTTTAAGTCTTCTAAATTGCTAGGCATTGTAGACTGCCGGAAAATGAAATCACAGAGCAATTGATTCTTCTGCTTAGGAATGCTGTCTTCAGGTTTGAGTTCATCTAAAGATCTAAAAAATCATAGCCTGACATGAAAAATGGAAATATGAAGAGGAAAATAATTTTTGAGGGGAGGTATTTGAGAGTATTCATTCCAAAATTGCATTTGAAATCGCATATCCAAGACAGATTTTATTTATTTTATTCAACTGGAAGATGGAATGATGCCAAAAAGTCCTGTCCTTGCAGTCTCAGGTATGTTTAGATGTGTTTTCAGTTCCAGAGGTCTGCAGGTTAGGCTACCCTGTGTGTGTACACAAAGGTGTAAATGTGTGTATTAGCCATCAAAAAGCCACCAAAACAACCCTGTAAAGAATTTCAGGTTTGTGAGAGGATGTTTGAACAAGGAGGGAGCGTTCCAGTTTCCTGAGATACGTCTATTTTTCAGGTGGGTGCTCTGACTATGCATCTCACAGCCTAGTGCTGTGTAAGACATGCTACTTTCAGGAAATTTCATTAATTTCAATAATTTCCTGAAATGTCAGAACAAGTGATTTCTTCTTGTTCAGTAGATAGTCTGAAAGGCCAAGCAGGTTTGCAAGGTTCTCAAAGGTCTATACACAAGAAGGTAATCCAGTCTGCAAGAGATCTTTTATTTATTCAGGATTGTCACATGTCAAAGTTGGCCTCCCACTGTCTTCTGACAAGTACAGAATCAGCACTGGTTGAAAAAGCATCTAGAAACCAATTTATTTGGTGTAGTGTTTTGATGATTAATCTGCATTCTGTCTGGCTCTACCACAGCCGTCCAGAGACGTGATTTATTTGGGGGTTTGCAGATGAAATGCAAATCTTCAGTAGCTGCATTCAGACAGCTGTGTAGTGTAAACTGATAAAACCTCTCCATTGTAATAGCAGCTAAAATATTCCATCCCATGGACTTATCAGCAGGACACAAACTAATGGCTTTACCATACCTGACATTTGGGAACCCGAGGTGAAGGGCATTTGAAGAGGCCTACCAGGACTTTTGAAAAAAGGTGTCCAGCTGACCCAGCACTGACAGTGATTTTACCATTAAATTCATTGGTAGCAGAACCAGAACAGAATTCTGTATTATCAATGCCACGTGTTACCTCTTGTAGAGTTCCTTAGACATCATGAAGATATAAAGTATAAAGGTAGTCAGAAAAAATAACATGCTTGGATAAGTACTTATAATTTTGCTCTCTGTGGTTTATGTGATCGTGTTCTATTTTTCAATCTCTGCAGTCAGGAAGGAGGAAAATTGAATATGACATTTGTCATTGTCACTGAAGAAAATAGAGGATGTGTTTCACAGAGCTACATATTCAGCTGCAGCACTAATTTTCCTACAGGAAAAAAATGTTTGAGTGTTTGTTGTTGTTTTGTTTTTTTTAAAAAGCACATTAAAAATAATAATAATAAAAAAGAACCCATGCAGTGTCTGTCTGGAAGTGAACGGCTGCAAGAGGAAAGCAGCTCTGTTCAGAAACTTGGTGCCTGAGTTCTCTCATTGCCGCCAGTTCTCCATGTTCTGTAGAAAATGGTTAATGGAACCTAAAAATCTCATTTAAATGTAATTCAATTACAGTACAGACTGTCTGAATCCTTTCCTGCTTTGAACCTTTAACTTTTTAGAATAGGTCTAAAATCAGGGAAGATGTGCTGAACATTGAGGCATGAAAACGTTTTTGTCATTCAAGTTAAAATTTACCTTAAATGTTTGATTTAGTGTGCAAATAAAATTGGGCATTCTTTTCACAGCTGATGTCTCCCCCAGAGGAAAAAGACAAATTGCTTGAAGGGGAAAAAACCAAAATTCTCTTGGTTAAGTGAATGTCTAGAAGTAACACAGTGTTTGCAGACATGTCAGATTATTTGAACGCTGAGTATGTATAAGAAGAAAGTCAATTTACTTTGTAGTGTTCATGTGCCTGGTTGCTTGCGTTGCCACACAGATAACACCACTGCTGTTGCAAATATATGCATGTCATGGTCTGGGAGACTGTCAGCCCCTCAAAATGTGAGTGTTTTTAAAGCTCGTAAGATCGTGATCTCCAAGGTCTTTTCCAGCCTAGTTAGTTATGTGATTCTGTGACCATGATTGCTTTATTAAAAACAAATGAAAATGAAATAAGAAAACTCTCTACTCAGGCAATTTGCTTCACCCTTTAAAAATACTAAGTTGTAACTGCATCATTTATGTGGTTACGGAGGCATGACCATTCAAATGATGAAGCTCCATCACTTCTTTGCAGATGGGTGTTCTCAACTTACCTCAGCTCTTAATACCCCCTGAAATGTCCAACACTTCTCTGCAGCAGATCTTCAGGGATAGCATTGTACAGTGCTGCAGATAAAATACTGTAGTGATATATTTTTCTTTATCAGTTGCATTTTCAGGCCTTGGCTTTACCACCTTCTACTTGGCTGGAAAGCTGCACTGCTTCACGGAAAGCGGCCGGGGGAAGAGCTGGCGGCTTTGTGCAGCAATTCTCCCTCTCTACTGTGCCATGATGATTGCCCTGTCACGTATGTGTGATTACAAACATCACTGGCAAGGTGAGCCACATTTTTTTCCCACTTTTTTTTTTCCCATTAGCTATGTGTTTCCGTGATTTTTTTTTTAATTAAATTCCATCATGTGAGTTAAAATACACCAGCATGCTATAGATTTTCTTTGCTCCTGGAGTCATGCTGAGGTTTCCTAGTGAGATTGAATTAACTAAAATACTGACTTTCGTAGCTTCAGGTCTCTGCTGCAGCGTCTTCTCTTCCCTCACAGTGTGGGCACTTCTGGAGTGCAACACCAGTGACATCAGGTGTATCTGCCACAGCAAGTCTGTTGTTTCAGTCCTTTAAAATTCAGGTGTGAGATGTAACTAATGTAGAAGACTATGCTATTTATTAATTAATCATTTTTATTACTGAGCTACAATTCAGAAAATCCTATCATCTATTATTTCTTTTACCACTTCTTGACCCTCTTTTTTGCCACCATTGAACCTTCCTTGCTTCACTCATTTCTCCTAATAAGCCTGTAATTATTTTTCCCTAATTGTGCCTATATTTCTATGAGATATACCATACTTGGTATTTCTGATATTGTTATGTAGGTCATCTTGGATTTATATGGCATTACTGGTACAGTGCTGCTGGCCTCAAGGTCCTGAGTTCTCATTTCCTTTATCTGGTTCATAGTGGTTACATGTTGTTTCCTGTTTTCCAAGATTGGGGTGGGTTAACCATGGCTGGACACCTGATTCCCACCTGACCTGCTTGTCACATCCCTCCTCAGCTGAACAGGGGAGAGAAAATACAATGAAATATTCAGGGAGAGATTACTCAGCCGTTACCATCATGGGCAGAACAGACTCAGCTTAGGGGAATCAGTTTTGTTTGCTACCAGTCAAATCGGGATGATGATAAATTAAAAAAAAAAGTCTTAAAAATGCCTTCTGCCCTCTCCTTTTTTTCTGAGCTCAATTTCACTCCCAATTTCTCTCCCTGCTCTCCTCCAGTGGTGCAGGGGGGTGGGGAATAAGGGCTGTGTGAGTCCCACTGAGCACCTTTTTTACCTCATAGAGCAGTCACATACCAGAGCCAGACACATCCATACTTTGTCTTGCCCTGTTGAGTTCCTGCTGTTCTCCCTCAGCTGCTAAATCACCAGCCATTAGCCTTGACGTGTTCTTTAAGGAGTCTCCTGGTTTCCAGCAGGTGCCTTGTCTTGTTTCAGGACTCATTGCTCTCTGCTCTGCGACACAGAAGTTGGAGAGAGCCTGCAGCACAAAGCTGCTGAGCTGGAGGTGGTTACTGGCCAGGGTGGCAGATGGGACAGACACAGATCTCAGTGTGTGTGACACTTGGCTGGTTTGAGCTCCCTGTCAAAGAGCAATGGAGGAGTGTGAGCCAATGTGAATGGGGGTGCACGGGTTTACTCCCAAGTTCCCGAGTTTTGAGCACGTGTTTACAGTGTGTACTCTCTCTTGCCAAGAATAAGAATTATTTATGTACTGAGACATGTGCTATGAGGGAGGTTATTATGGTGTATTTTATACATGATAGAGGAGAACTGCACCCAAGGGGTTGTGGCTGTTCATCACAGCTGCTCGTATTTTGCCTTTGAATTTTAAGGAGACGGAGCTGAAAACTGTCTTCCTAAAGAACAGTGCTGGCAGATGTTATCCTGCAGGTGACCTGTGTTTTTCCCTGGAAAAACTCTGTTCCCAAGGGAGAGACCATTTCACTCTGTAATACACATCACAGAACTTCAAGCCTCGACTTCTGTGCTCAGCAGAGAGACTTAATTGTGTTCAATTATTTATAGTGGCTTTGTGATGGAGCCTTATCTGTGCTGTGGGGAGTGAAAAAGGACCATCAGTTTTGTGTCCAAGACTTAGCACACTGGAACTGAAAGATGGAATATCCGTATATTAAAAAGCCATTATGTGGGCTCAGAAGGTTAATATTGTTTTTAAAGCTCCCTTCAGTTTGGCTGGAGAAATAGTGTTCAAAATCTTAGCTTTGTTATTGGTGAATATTAGGATATTTTATTATGAATCCTGAACGTATTGACTGCCCAAACTGAGGCATAGACTTGCATAATATGTGTGTAAAGGTTTTGAAATAAATAATCTGGGCAAGTTTTAAAGCACCAGGAAACTTGTAGGAGACTGGCAAAAAATCTAATTTTTCTCCATAACTAAAAATAGTAGTCATGGCATTGACCTTATTGTTAAGCAAAATAAAAAAGCAGCTGGAACAATATTCAGTCAGCTACAGTTAAAGTAAGATGATCTGAGAATTGTTCCCAACACAGGTTTATAGAAGATTAATCTTGTCACAATAACTGAATTTTTTACAAGTTGATTGATGCTGTACAGTGAAAATTCTTGGCCTTGATACCTTTTGTACCATGATAGTTTGATATGGACAGGCTGGATGGTACGAAATCAGTCAGCTTCCAGTGTGGATAGGACAAAAATTCCTTCTGCTTGCAAATACTGTGCACACACAATCAGCTTTTAAAATCTTGCTTGAGCCTCTATTATATTTGTCTGTGAAAGATTTATTATGTCCTTTTGTGTCTAGGAAGAGAACATAGGATTAGGAGGGATGTCCTAGGTCATTCTGTCTGGTCCTCTTCCTCAAATGTGACTTATAATCACATTTCTTAAATTTATCCATGTCAATATTAAATTTTTCAGGTTTTCTGGCTGTAGCTATTCCTGTTACAAGAAATCTCACTTCTTTGATGATTACAAACCATTTATTACCCACTGAAAATTGAACCACATGCCCTTTGTTCTAATATATATCAGACTGACAAGCTAGGGCATTTAATCTGTATTTAAGGACTTTAGACAAAAATAATTTGTATTGATTTGCCCTTCTTTGTCACTGAACTCAATGATTCACCATTTTTATTACACTGTGGGTTTTTGGTAATTCAAAGGGTGGAAGCACAGGTTTACACAGATGATATGGTGCTTAATAAGTCTTGGTAAAATAAAACGTGGTGTCAAGTCTTACTCTAGCCAGTCCCTTTTGCCTCACTTCCATTGGTGTTCGTGTTGAACCTCAACCTTTCAAAGACTGTGTATTTTCAGTGAAATTTTGCTCTGGTTGTTTGGAAATGAAACGCAAGAACAAGTAAGTATTTTTACAGGAGATAGAACCAGGTAAGAGAAAGAATCCTGTTACACTTCAGGTGCTCTGTGGTTCCCATAGAAAACTTAAAATGACCTGTGAGTGAGAGCTGGAAATATATATCTCATACAGTGGCCTTGTTTTATCTTATTTTCTGGTAGAAATATAGGATATAGCATCAAACAAAGATATTCAAAAGATGGCAAGTCAGCTAACAGGCATCCTTAGACTTTGTCCTTTCAGATGTTTCTAGGAAGAATTCACCCAGCTTGAAATTGTTGTTGACAAGTGTCTTTCTCAGGGGCCTTGCAAGAGGCAAGAGAAATTAATTTCTCAGAGGCCTTTCTCTGCTAGAAAAACAAATAGTTCTAGCTACAGTGGCCCACTGCCTGAAGGGAGATCATTTTCCACTTATATCCCACCTACTCCTTGTCTGCTTTGGAGAATGTCTTCTGGAGTACAAACGCGTCATGAGTAAATCTGGCACGTCAATTGCCTTTCTTCCTGAGGGTACTTGGGAAGAGACAAGGAGCAGACAGTAGTCAGTGCAATAGGTCTCCTGTCAGCAGGAGAGCTCTGAGTGCTCAAAACAACATAGATCAGCTGTATTGTTCATAAATAGAGAACCTGGTGGTGGTCACTCTAAGTGATGGCAAACTGGAAGAAGATCCATGGGTTGTCTTGCCACGAATGTTGGTCGACAGTGCTCTGGAACATCATGACTATTTAATGGCTTGTGGAAGCCTTTCTATTGCCCCTGTCCACCCCCTAAAACAGAGCCAACCATCTAAATTTGGGTATTGAAAATATTGGAGATGTCCCCAACAAAGTACTGATTTTATGTATCCTGTGTGACTTTATGAAAATTCTAAGTCCGCATTTTCTGAGTTAAACACTTCCGTGTCAGCCAAATTACTTTTATTTACAGTTATCACTACTGGCTGACCTTTCCATGGTAACATGCTTCTGGTTTTGTTGCTCTTTTTATCTAGATGCTTTCGTTGGAGGGATCATTGGCCTCATTTTTGCTTATATTTGCTACAGACAACACTACCCTCCTTTGGGTAATACAGCTTGTCACAAATCTTACGTCAGCCTGCTGGATCAGAACCCTGTGAAGAAAGAAGAGAGACCTACAGCAGACAATGCTACTGGGCTGCCTCTAGAGGGAATAACTGAAGGTCCCGTATGACTTTAAGAAATGTGCAGAATGAACTTTTAGCCTTCTCACATTTCCTCCAAACTGGTCTCTTAACTGGTTCTTACTGTACCTTTTTTCTTTTCTTTCCTTTTTATAAAGAGAGATTAAGATTTTATTTTTAATGCCATAGTACCATCATACAAGTTAAATTTTCAGTTCATATTGGCTTGCTGATTTACCTGTTTTCAGTCTACTGCAAACAGATAGACTACTTGAAGGAAAGAGAAAAAATTAACAACTATCCCATATGGAGATTGGTTATGAGAGTAATTTTAAGGAGATGTAGTTGAGGATAAAGTAGATCTGGAAACAGATTTTCTGAAGCACTGATTTATACTCTACAACGTTCCGGTTGTCTTCAGCACTCATTGATTTTGATGGGTGGTGGGTACACACAGCACTTTTCATCAGGTGTTCAGCATTTGTTGGGGCCAGCCATTTCTTTATATAATTTGATAATTTAAGGCATCGTACTTATGCTTATCATGTTGCCTTCTAACATAAAAAAAAATCTCCACATGCTGATAGAACTTTGCATTTATTGTCAAGTTTTGACAAGGTCATTCTGAGCCACTAATGATTAAGCTGATGAAAGGTGTGGATGGTTAAATATTTGGAGGAGCCAAGCCTTGTGCATTAGTAGTTTCTCAGAATGATTCTCAGATTCAAGAAATTCCATGTTGTTAAAATTTTCAACTTACATATATATTCATAGGGTGGATTAGAAACTTGGTATCACATCATCAGCAAATTTTTGAGAGCTCTTGCAGTAATTACCATCAAAACAAATTGAAAGAAAAGAACACCCATGACATTCATCAGACTGAAGTCTTTAAAACAAACATTTAAAAAATCCTAAAGCTGGGGGGCTAAAGAAACAAAACATTTTCTGTGAATCTCAGTGTGCCGTGTTCATTCTTGTGTAGTGACTCACTGCAGCATTGCTGATCTAAAGAAATGCAAAGATTTTCATTTGTGGCTTTGGGAGCACAACCATGAATGCTTGAGGTGGTTTCCAGTACTGCAACATATCCAGAGGGAGGCTGGAGACAGTTTTCTGCTAGTCCCATCCCACATTTTCAGCTCATCATGTTCTTGAGCATGGTGTTTGGAAAGGCTGGCTTAGTACCTGAATTGAAGGTCACCTGAGTCAAACCAGTGTTGGCATGAAGAAGGTTAGGGTTAGTGACTTTAGTTAATTTATTATCAGTAGGTTTCTGTTTTGTTATGTATGCACTATGCAGTATACATCACATTCCTGTGAAATTATGTACCTTTGGATGGCAGAATGTCAGATTCCAGATATTTTTTCCCTTAGGTATCCTGTGAAAATGCAGGCAAGTGTTCCAGACCACATCTTGGCACTTGAACATTTCTTGGCCGGAACTGCTGATTAAAGACATCAAGATAACGTTGACCAACGACGATTATTACGGTGCTTTAGACTGGAGGAGACTGCTGCCATAATTATAATTTATGTGTTCCTGTTGGAATATGCATCAGCCTTGTAGGCATTTTGTGTTTCAAACAGCTCAATGTCTTTATGTAAGGCTTGTCATTTACTTTTCTCAAAGCTAAGCTTTGTAGATTTTTTTGAGGAGAGCTACTTCCTGATTGGCGACACTTGAATTTTTATAGAAAGCTAGTAAATTAGAGCCCCTTTAAAAATAAACATAATAATTGTGCACAAGAGGATGCAACCTTGCTATGTATAAACTTATATGATATTTGGAAATAACTATAAATAGGAAATGAACATTAAGGAACAGAATGTACTCGGCATGAACCCATGAGGGTTCTGTAGAAATCAGGCCTGGTCTACTTGTAAAGCTGATACCAGTTTTACTGTGTCACATAGAGGCAGGATGTTTTACTGACAGTTACAGAATTCTGAACTGTACAACACAGGCAGTTACCCAAGTATAGCTGTGGTTTTGCTGGTGAATATAAACTAGTTCACAAAACCAGTATGAGCAAAGCAAAATTATTCAGTATTGGCACTGGATTTGACAGAACACTCCTCTAGTGTAATTGAGATCTCATTCTAGAAATCCACACAGTTCACCAGAGGTGTAATCTTTCTATTAAGTTTTTAAACCATCCTACAGAATTCTGTAACAGGATTGCTTCATGTGTGGTGATTAAAAGAAGCTTTAGAGGAAGAGGAAAGCTTAGCCATTAGCTTTTTCATTCAGCAGGAACCTTAGTCTTCCAGGTTATATGCAAATGTCAAAAAAAAAATCTTAAATCAAGGCTGGACGTTTAATACTGATACATAGAGCATTTTGCATGCTTTTCTAGAGATCTGGATAAAAATGGAGTGGGGCCTCCTAACTGTGCTGTACACATTCCCAGTGTTTTAATGGCTTTTGATACAAACTGTCTTCTTTGGGATGAGGAAAGTTTATACAGCCCTCAGATGAGTTGTGTCTGTTAAAAGATTGACTATGAAGTGTAAAACAGCATAAAAAGTTAAATTGCAAGAGCAATGGGTGAACTTGGAACAGCAGTAAAGAATAACACATTTTAATGGGAATAATTAAATTGAAAGTCATAAAACAGACAATGTAAAGGCTGTGATTAAAATGTAATTAAAATGATGAAGGACTTAATGGAATGAAACTTGTGGAGGGATTTGTAGGTCCCATAATCACCAGTGCAAAGTCAGTGTAGGGAAGGCATTTTTTGTGGATCAATGTATTTTAATCTCATGCTTTCTCAGTGTGAAGGAAATGTAATGTTGTAATGCACCAATAAAACAACACATGAATGTGGGTTTGTACATCTGTGTGTTATCACTTTTTGAGAAGAATAAAAGTTAGCAAGTTAGTTTCATTAATAAACCATGTAGAGTCTTACAAAGAACAAGCCCTAAATTGACTGGGTTATTGATAAACAACAAACTGATGCCGTTAAAGTGGAACAGCATTCCTCCTTTAACCTAAATACTCTCTTTCCTGCTTGAGAAGGTACAGACTGCAGGGCTGAAATTTTGAAATATTTAACCAGCTAAACTGAACAGGTCCCTTTCATCGGTCACACTCCATATCTCAAATACTAGAAATGCCATATTTAATAGCAGATGTGGTTAGACTAGAATAGAGTAACAAGATCTAATCAAACACAGCAGGAATATCCTGAAACCAAGAGACTGTGAACCAGTAGAATGCATATCTCAGGCATTGTGTTAGGAATAAAGCTGGAGCATTTATCCTGATTCTTTCAGATTTTTTTTGTGTTCAGTCTAGTCTGATTTGAGCCTCCACTGGTTTTCCCTCGTGCATAGAGCAAGTTATTTCTGTCTAATGTGAAAACTGAACCTTATTTCCCTTCTTTCTTCCTGTAGCAAAAAATAATTTGCTCTGGATTTGAAAAGAAATTACAAAAAAGGCTCATTTTTGTTTCATGGTACTAAATCTTTAATGACTTCAGGGGAACAGCTCTGGATTTACTACATCACGTCCTGAAGGTGGAATAAAGCCTTCACACAGTTTCTGCTCACAGTCTTACATTTTTAGGAGTATAATTAGCAAAATATTGCAACTAATTTTTCTACCTTTTTTTTCTTG
>WEKX01017880.1:74260-136537 GCA_013390025.1 Pitta sordida
TATTGGTTTTTTATCTGCCATTTCTGGGTGTCAAGATGCTGCACAGCTTTTCTAATCTTCTTTCTTGAAGTGCCGTGTGCATTGTGATGCCTTTACTAATGAATTTTAATGACCAATGGCATACTGTAGTAATACCACTCCTGGATTCTAGAGCAGATTAAGCAGCAGCTTAACTGCAGTTATGTGCTGGCAAAAACATCTTTCAAAAAATCTTTACTACTGGGGTAGCACACATTTGGCACAACACACGTTAACACCTACCTTGAGGTTGTGAGAGACTGGCATGGCCACAGGCTTCAGAAAAGCAAAGGAAGAAAGAAAGGAGATCAGGGTTGAGATTTAACCCCTGGCTGAAGGCCCTACAATCTGATATTCTACTGAGGGTGAAGCATCTCTAAAGTAAAAATCAGGCTTGGACCGAGGACTGGTGGTGGAAAGTCAGACAGAAATAATTCAACTGGAAAAAAGGTACCACTTTCCAAAGTGAAGAGATTTGTCATATTTTCTGATTGTTAATTGTTATTAGTAGTAATATCATCACTATATGAAGACTAGACATCAGATATGTGTGTTTTTCTAAAATACATGCTCTAATTAATTGATAGGTGGATGGTATTTTTCTCATGTTTAAAATTCATTAATGATTAAACTCTCAACTAGGAAGCAACCTCTGGCTTTAGGATTTGGGCACTGGCTTTCCCGTCCCATAGATTTTTTTTTTTGACTGACAAGTACAAATTTGGTTTTCTAAATATCTATTGGGATGAATTATTATTTTATTTTTCCTACCTATTTTTATCTACTGGATGATAATGTTCTTTTGGAGGTCCTTTTCACATTATAATTCAGTAGTGTTACCCTTGTAATGCACACAAGCAAATAAGTTTGTATCTTCTGTAATAATATAGTCAACAAAATGAAATTAAGTGGGTTTTGGCTCTGGATGCATGAACTCCCAAGGGAGATCTACCCACTGCCCTGAAGAATCAACATGCTAAGTGACTTTTTTCCATAGGCTCACAGATAACTTATCCCCAAACTGTAGAGTAAAACTGGACCAAATTACTAAATTTATATTCATTCAGACATGATACTAATGAAATTACCCCAGCACCTGGCATCATTATGGTTCTTATTACAATTTTCTTATTAAGTAAAATCTATAAATGGTTAAACTGCCAAAATTAGGGCTTTGTGTCTTTTCTTTGTTGTTGTTGTATCCTAAGTCCTTGACACTATTCTTACTCATGCTCTGCTCTGGTAGCTGACCGTACCCTGGGAAATAACGATACATCTCCCACAGGGACAGTGTTTATCAGGAATTCCTGGGCTGACAGCGATGTTTTTGCAGGAGATTTTCCTTTTCCTTTCAAAGGCACTTTTAACACACAGCTACCAGATACCTAAAGACTTGAATATTCTGGCACATATTTATACTCATACTTTCTATCATATTTGTGCCGTGGGTTGTTGAAGAATTAGGAAAAAACTCCACATAAATAGAACATGAGGGCTCGCAGTGGTGGACAGGGATAGATTTAAGTTTAAGGTTTATGTTTAAACCTTGAGCATTACAAAGGTAATACCCTACACAGAATTATCCTGTGATGTTTTCCTTGTGGCACTATGTTGTTAGGGACATAACAAGTCTTAATGTTCTGGTAAATAATGAATAATATTTGTTTAAAACCCCAGCTTCGACTATATGCAGAAAACCCGAGGGGAGCCTTGTTTCACAGAGGTGCAGTTCAGTTATGTTTTATAGGGTAAGGAAAAACATTTTCCTTGTGGGATGTATCCTCATCCTGTCAGCTCTTTAGCAGTGCAGATTTTCTAAACTTTTGGGTATCTCTCAAGCTGATTAGCAGTCACTCGTTAAATACAGTGTGCATGTTGTCACTGATTGCTGTTCCTCAGCAAGAATCCCTCCAGGAGGTGTCAGCTGACCCTCATCTTGTTTAGGGCTCAATCCTTTAAGAAGGCACAGTTCACTTTATCTTCCTCTTCAGGCAAAATACATCAACAGCCTTCCATAAAACCCAATGTTCATGAAATACAGAAAGTTGGTGCCTGTAAGTCTTTGCTAGTACTGTAACTTTGTCTGTACTGTTCTGTGGGTTTTGTATTAGCAACAACATACTCAGGAAATAAATGTAATTTTCTCTGCCTACAATTCTTGCAGTGTACCTGTACCAGCTTCCTGAAGTTTGTGTCCCTCAGATTTAGCTGAAAAACCCAACAGTACATAGGTTAGGAGAAACAACTTGGTGTAGCCACGGGACAAAGTTTGGATAACCTGCCCTACAGCCTCTTATGAGCACAGCTGCTTGTTTTTGAAGCATCCTGTGTCAGCCCTGTGGAGCTGTGACCCCCAAAACCAAGCTGTGCTTTGCATGCTTCAGAAGGACTACACATAATAAGAGACTACAAAGGGAAAATGGCTTTAAACTGAAAAAGAGTAGGATTAAATCGGATACGAGGAAGAAATTCTTCCCTATGAAGGTGGTGAGGCACTGCCACAGGTTGCCCAAAGAAGCTGTGGCTGCCCCATCCCACCCAGGGCCAGGTTGGATGGGGCTCTGAGTAATCTGGCCATGGGGAATGTGTTCCTGCCCATGGCAGGGAATTGGGACTGGATGATCTTTAAGATCCCTTCCAACTCAAACCATTCTGTGATTCCGAGTTCTCTCTGTCAGCTCTCATTACTCCCAACATCAGCGCTGTAAGAGCCCTGCCATGACCCTTCCCAGCCCTGCCAGTGCCTGGAGGACAGTGCTGCTGGCTCAGGCCATGTTTCCTGCAGGGCTCACCCTCCCCAGATCTGCTGGGAGAGCTGTGCTGCTGGGGGACTTCCCTGACAGCTGCCTGAATGAGAGGTGACAGTTGCATATGTTGTTGCTGTGTATGTAGGTCAGCAAGAGCAAGCTCCTCACACAGACATCCAGCTCATCACCAGAGTGTGGAGGCTGGTATCAGCTGTGATAAGATGCTGTAGTGCTGTTTTGAAAGCATTTTGACAACTGTCAAGAAAATTTTCCATTGCTGCTGAAGCTTAACAGCTCAGGCCTTTTCCAAAGCTGCTTTTCCCAACTTTCCATTATTGGTGTAATGGCCTCTTCTCTAGTGTTACACTGCTTTCTATGTCAAGCATAGCTCAGAAATAGCTACTATGAATTTCATGTTATTTTTTAGTATTTTTAGGGATGGCATCCATAACCTCAGTGAAGTGCAGCATTTGGATATTTTCATTCTCCCTCGGAATTTTTACCTTTGCAGGCATCGGGATGTTTTCCTCTGTTCCTGATAAACAGATACAGCTGAGGATGTAAATAAACTTCCTTTATGACCAGATACATCCCAGCAGGAGAGTCAAGGGGTGGATACTTCAGAGACCTGCCTGCTCTTGGTATCCATCCTTACTCACTGCATGAGATGTTTTATTCCTCTGCTTTTCTAAAGAACTCACTCTGTCCATCAACATGGCAGCCAACATATTTCACTAAATGTCCCCCTCAATATTCTTTTAGATCTCATATTTTAGTGAGCTCTCTTTCCGTGCTCCTGCTGTTGCATTTCTATTGCCTGAGGCATCTGCCCCCATCCTGGAACACTGCCCCAGCATCCAACACCATCACACAGGCAGGATGCTGCTCTTCTCCAACTGATAGTCATTTGTAGGAACAGTTTGCTGCTTTTCATCAAATATGTCACAGTCATCACAGAGCAGTATCTCTGTTTTATTGTTTTTTTCAAAAATAAGTGCTCCCAACCCCAACCTTGCTTTCTGCCATTTGGCTCTGTCTGCTGCTTTACAGCACACTACAGCAGATGCTTTTTGCCTTGCAGCTTTGCAAAAGCTGGTGGAAGGAGTCAATGTTGTCATTAACCCCTCTGATAGCAAACTGTGCTGCCGTTTGTGTTTGGGGGATTTGTGCTTTGCCTGACCTTCCTGTCAAATTCTTGGATTTCTGCTCTTATAGGACTGTCAGTTACTGCCCTTTTTAGCTTGTTTTTCCTTCTCCTGTTATTAATGACATTTCCCCTATGTGCTCATTCTGCTTAGATCTCATCACTGAGTAATTTTGATTTTTCTATTGCATTTATAGTCCTCAGTCTGCAGACATTGACTAGGTTCCTTTGTCTTGAAGGTGTTGATTGACTGGTCAGGGGCTAATGCTGCACCATATGTATTTCTACGTGACTTTTTCCATGTCTTGTCACAGGACGGTCTCGGAAAGAACTTGCTTAGACAATGTTGTAAGATTTTTTTTTTCCCATTCAGTTTAATTGGTGAAACTGAAGAAAATATTAGCACTTTTGCAGTTCCATTTATAGGACATATTTTGTATTAATGATTGTATGTCTCAAAATCCTGGTACAGATTTTCAGTTCCTAAGTTAACTGAGTACTGTTAAAAATATAGCAATTGTGTCAAAACACATGGGTTGGCACATGTTTATCTTTAAGGTCCCTTCCAAGCCAAATCATTCTGTGATCCTATTTACATCTTGTTTTCTTCCATTATCCCAAGACTTTACCTTCCTGCTACTTCTACAAACCTCCCCTCAGTGTTTTTGTTAATGAGATCTGCTTCTCTTAGCTGCTAATTGAAAATCACCAAGGGACACTACCAGAGGTTTCCATGATTAAAACCTGAATTCCAGCTGCCAGATTGGGATGAAGTGAATAAGATTCTTTGCACAGGTCACTAGGTATTTCTAATTCTCTTGCTCATTTGGTTCCTTAGAGTGACCAGGATTTTTACCCTGAGGATTGACTGACTTATCTCATTAGGAACAGAAAGACAAAGGGTTAGATGAATCCCTACAAAACAATCCTTGTGTGGTCATCACACCTCAGAGAACTCTACTGTAGCAACAGATAACTCAGTCCTTTGTTGGAGACCTATTTCTTCCTAATTAATACTAACTCGAGGTTGCTAACTGCCCCAGAAAACATATGTTCTGCAGAAACTGTGCCTGACCTTTCTGACTGCATCCCACGACAAAAATATGTTTGTATTATCTGATGGCTGAGTGAAGTTTAATAGCTGTTATTACCGTGCCAGTCAACAAAGAAATGAGCAGAAAGGCTCACTGCAAATCGTGTATTTGAGGAGAGTCAACTCATTAATCTAATTATCTACAAGCTCTATAAAAATGTTTTATTGCCTGTGGTTGTTGAAGCATCAACTCAAATATAAGATTTGCACACAACGAGCTGACAGCTCCTCTCCATTCTGGCAGTGCAGCACTGTTGCAAATTCCCTTTCCCATTGCAAATTCCCTTTCCCATTGCAAATTCCCTTTCCCATTGCAAATTCCCTTTCCCATTGCAAATTCCCTTTCCCATTGCAAATTCCCTTTCCCATTGCAAATTCCCTTTCCCATTGCAAATTCCCTTTCCCATTGCAAATTCCCTTTCCCATTGCAAATTCCCTTTCCCATTGCAAATTCCCTTTCCCATTGCAAATTCCCTTTCCCATTGCAAATTCCCTTTCCCATTGCAAATTCCCTTTCCCATTGCAAATTCCCTTTCCCATTGCAAATTCCCTTTCCCATTGCAAATTCCCTTTCCCATTGCAAATTCCCTTTCCCATTGCAAATTCCCTTTCCCATTGCAAATTCCCTTTCCCATTGCAAATTCCCTTTCCCATTGCAAATTCCCTTTCCCATTGCAAATTCCCTTTCCCATTGCAAATTCCCTTTCCCATTGCAAATTCCCTTTCCCATTGCAAATTCCCTTTCCCATTGCAAATTCCCTTTCCCATTGCAAATTCCCTTTCCCATTGCAAATTCCCTTTCCCATTGCAAATTCCCTTTCCCATTGCAAATTCCCTTTCCCATTGCAAATTCCCTTTCCCATTGCAAATTCCCTTTCCCATTGCAAATTCCCTTTCCCATTGCAAATTCCCTTTCCCATTGCAAATTCCCTTTCCCATTGCAAATTCCCTTTCCCATTGCAAATTCCCTTTCCCATTGCAAATTCCCTTTCCCATTGCAAATTCCCTTTCCCATTGCAAATTCCCTTTCCCATTGCAAACCAGCGTTGACCAAAGGGGATGTGCTGCCCCTTTCTGCTCCCCGTGTGAAGAGAACAGCACTTCACAGCGATGTGTTTCTGATGATGGATGATAAGCATGTAAAGAAAGCCTCTACCCCAAAGAAAACTTCTCGGATCAACAGTCCATATCAAAAATATTTGCTGATATTGTTCACAATACAGCCAGTTGTGGATCACACACACTGACTATCAAGCGCTGCATGTGTGGCTTTAGCTCACTAAAATATAGGATGTTAGGTAAGAAAGAAAGCACATAGAATATCTGAGTGGATTTGGGATTTGCTGTCAACATTGCAAATGCAGATTTAATCTTCATTTTCGTTGGAAGAGTGAACCAACCTTTCCTTATGTCATCTTAAAATGAGCTGTAGTTCTGTAACAGGTAATTTGATTCAAAAATTAAAACCCGTGAGATGGACAAAGGATTACTTACAAAACTAAGCTTGGTAGCACAAATAGCATATTCACCAGCAAAATTTGAAATGAAACAAGAACTCATGAATTTTCTCAAATACTTTATAACTCCAGAAATGTGGATATCATTCTGATTTCTGCAGCCTGAAAAGTCTGTGCTGCTTCTGTGTATGGGAAACAAGAGGAACTCACAGAGGTTTGACCCCTGATGTTCCCAGAATCAAATCAGACCTTGTCTCTTTTCTTTCCACATTCTTGCACTTTGTGAAGTCTAAAAGGTTGTGGGTATGGGCAGCTGCAGTGGAGTTGGAGTGTAGCTCTGGAAGTGACTTCCATGTCCAAACACTGCAATTACATCTCCATGTGCTGCCAGATCTTGCTAAAGGCAGTAAAGTTTGATGCCCGTTGGAGATTTAATTTGCAAGATCCAGGGTGTCCTAAAAGGCCATAATGAGAAGTCTGAGATCAGAACCTCATGCTCAGGGCTCATATCCAAACAATGAGGTCCCCTCTGAGCCTCCTCTTCTCCAGGCTGAACAATCCCAGTTCCTGTAGTCCCTTCACCATCCTCGNCTCATGTGGCAGTTGCTACAAGTCTATCAAGAGCAACCTTCACCACCAATATGCACTCAACTTGGCAAATGTGTTACTTGAAACCAGAAAAAAATGGAGTTCTAGGTGGTTAATACCCCAGATTCACACATGAGGCTGAAGACTACAGTAGCTGGGTGCCACAGCATTCACCACAGGTTCAGTTTTGGCATCCCAGCAAGGCTGATGGGAGCATCTCCGGCCTGGTCCTTCTGCCAGGGTGAAATTTCTGCAGCAAATGTCCCTGCACAAACTTCCTAACACTGAAAGACACTCAGGCACAGGCTTGTCTGGATACTTGTATTTCTTTCTGAAAGCATGAATATAATCTCTTTCCAAATGATTGGAAAAGGTTGCATTTCTTTCTCATCAATAAATCACACAAAGTGACTTGGCAGCAAATTGTATCATGGAGGGTTAATGAAAGGGAAAATGGAAAGCATTCAGATAATCGCACCACATCTTTTTTTCTCTCGAAGTGCTTCTGTTTATACTGTCATTATCTTGGTCTTTAAGCAGACTAAGAAGAAAGTACTAATATTAAAACAAATTGATGGAGAAGGAAGTTAACCAGTGAATGAGAAACAGTTCTTATGAATATTTATGTAATGGGTAATGAAGACCAAACACAAGAAAGGCCTTAATTGATTTAGCCTGGGGTGGGGGAAGGACTTGTTGTTAATAATTTACTAATCTGACAAGATGAAGCCTAAAATTTAGGTGCATTAAAGTGAATGGACTCACCTGAAGCCATGCAGTGAGTCTGTGGCTGCATGTGGAATACAGTGCCCAGCTCCTCAGCCTGCAGGTGCCCTGTAAAGGATCTCCCCAGGCAGAAACACTCAGCAAATTCACAGGCTGGGATTCCTTAGATCATTTACATCCATCACTTGAAATATGTTGTACTAGTTCCGCCAGCTCAGCATACAACCATGAGATTCATCACAGGACTAGTACTAGTGCTCATCTCGTGGTGTCTCCAGTCACAGCTGCCACCTGCAGACACAGGACGAGGTAATGCTGAAACCTTGAATGATTTTGTTTAAATATTGTAATTATTTACGTGGAGCCTTTTAATTCTGACCAGCTGCAAGACAACAAACTGGAATGAATCCTTCAATTCTTCACTTTCTGTGGAATTTTTTGGCATAAATCTTTTGATGCCAAAATGTGGAGAGGAGAAGCCAAGAGGTGCAGATCTCTGACTTACCCCATCATACAGCTGTACTTGATTCCTCAGTTAGATGGGGCCAACCGGCCCTCAGGAGCCCAGTTCTGCGACACTTTTCAGCATTTTCTGAAATCTAGCTGTGATTAAAGCCCTTACAGATCAGCTTTCAAACACTGATTTTTATTTTGTTTTTTTCATTTTTGGTAATTGTGGGGCTGCATCTTCTCCTGTGTATATGAAAAACATATCACTTTATCCTTAAAATCCATATATCTGAGGCATTAAACATAGACTAGTAGCAGTAGTTCTGTAATTACGGTCTGGCTTTTGAGGGACCTGATAGAAGCTGTTATTCACCTCAGTAAGAATTGGATTTTCATCTCTTCAGGAGTTGAACTCAATGATTCTTGTGGGTCTTTTCCAACTCAACATGTGATCCTATAGATGGGGAGAGAGGTTGTACTCTCAGCCCTCCTCCACATGCTCTGCCTGGGTGGTGAGTGTAGTCTTTGAGAGCACAAAGTTGGAATGATGGGAATTAATTCCAAGCCCAGGCTACATGGATTTTATTTGCCCACAGCACAGGGCTACCTTGGCTATGTCTCCCAGCACACCCTTCTGACGGTCTCACACAGGGATCCATTTATGTGAGGGGGTTTTCACCATTTAAGTTGGTTTTGCACAGAATTTTAACTTCATTTTGCTTCACTGGTTAATTAAATTAACTGTTTTTATTTTGATATTATCAGAGTACTCCTGGGTTTTCAGGATTTCTGTCTCTACAGGGATTGGGTCAAATTTCCATAAAAAAAAAAAAAAAAGACTTGTTTATCGACTGGGGTTTGAACAAAAATATTTTCCAACCAAAATGCTTCATTTGCCATTAAATTATTCACAAAGGTTTATAGATGAAAAGCTATAAAGTAAAAACAAAAAAATCCCTAAACAAAACACATATTTGAATGCTGCTTGGATTTAAAAAAAAAAAAAGTTCTTGGAATATTCTGTCCTCAAATGACAAACATTCTCAGCTTATATTTAGCACAGGTGGTTCTTCTGATATGCAGAGTTGAATGCTGAAAGTGAAGTCTTACATGAGCTGATGAGAGAGGGAATTGCTGCTTTGATTTAACAGATACTGATTAGCTTAAAAATATTCACTTAGGATAAAACTGGATGTAAATGGGAGGAAAATTGGGTAATCATGATCTCGTAACACTGCAGAATGTGCATGGACTAAATAACAAGCTTGGTAAGTTCTCTAAGTACGTACATAGGAAAATTGACACAGAGGCTACTCAGTGAACAGTTACGAATTAATAATTAGGTATGATAATGTGTTTAGCCTGTGAAGTACAAAAAAATTGAGACAAAGAGTTTATTGTCAAAATACATAATTTTTATTTAGTAATTTTAATGGCAAAGGGTCTGATATCCTCCTGTGCTTTTGAAAAAGTTATTGTTTTTAGCTATTTCCCATCTCACCTAGAGTGGAGAGCACTCTGTAAGCAGTGCCATGAGTTCAAATCTTTGTAAAAGCCTACCTGACCATCCCAGATTACCCTCACAGCTGTTCCCTGTCTCCAGCCTGTGCCTTCTGCTGCACTCAACAAGTATTTTCAGTGTGAGGGCCACAACCTGCAGGTGATGGCTGTAATGGTGGCAGGGCTTTTGTACCCCCTCTGCCCTCTATTAATGCACTGCAAAGCCAGGCTGGTACTGGATTAGAGCAGATCTTCCACATCCTCAGCACGGAGGATGCAGAAAACCTTGTTCCAGCTTGGCCACCCACTTCCTCTGGCAGCCTTTGAAACCCTGGATAGGAAATGACTGCGATGCTCAATTTTGATCTGTTTGATTTGTATCTGGAAAACACTCGGCCTTTGGACTTGCCAGTTTTAATCATTTCTGCCTTATAGCATCTGATTCCATGACAGCAGGGCGTTTTAATCCATGCAAAGACAGCAGAGAAGCAGGGAGGCCTTGAGTGGTTGCAAACTCTGGACTTGGCGACTCAGCTGCTGTTGTACTTCGGTTTGGATAACCAGATAATGAGCCAAAAACCACAGGAAAACCCACTTGATCCTACTTCAAATTTAAAAGATGATATGTAGGACTCTAGTTGAATTTCTCTGCGCCTTGCATGCGAGTCCATTGATTTAGGCATGACAACAGCTCCTCCAAGAAAGTCTTGTGTCACTGTGTGCAAGTTTCTTTTATATCAAACCATTCATGCACATTTCAACTCAGAATACCTGACAGAACTGAAGAATACAGTTCAAGAGCAATAATAATGTTTTTTCTCCCTGTTATTTTGTGCTTGTACTGGATAAGTGACAATTTATTTCTGTGGGTAAACGAACAAAAATGAAAAATAAGTAAGTTGGGAAAATAAGTTGGTTGAAGAGATTTTAGTGGGATTCTCAGGAGCCTAAGCTCACTGACGTAAGAAAATTCCTTTTCCAGCAGCAGGGGCTGCTTGCTCTGGAGGGCAGTGGTAAATGAGCAGGCTGGGGGCTGCTCTCGGGATGGAGAAAGAAGAAATTTCAGGGATGGAAGGGCAAATTCCTGAACTTGTAAATGGTTTCCTCTGCTAGCAGTGCCTTTTCTAGCTGCACAAAGCTGGCTTCTGGTCCCAGTCCCACTGATAGAATTTCTAGGAGCCTAGAAAAGCATGAGAATTAAGTGGCATGATTCCAATTTAAATTCATTGCACATGAAAGAAAAATTCTGTATTAGGACTTGGGCATGATATTTTACACAGTAGTGGTATGGGTTAGTGTTAACCCTCTTACTTTATTTCTGAACCACCACTTGTTGCCCTTCTTGCATCCTGGTTAACGATGGAGGTGATGCATTGAAGGATTAAAGCCAAATGAGCCAAACCACTTAGTGGCAACCTCATGACTTTCTACACTAGTTATCCTTTACTAACATCAGGTGTAATTTTGAAACATAGTGTTGAAGTTTCAGAATATGGATGCAGAGTTAAAGACCCTCTCTTTGTGGGAGGCAAGGGCAGTGGTTCAGAGAAAATGAAACAGAGGACGGAGAAAATGCAGAGAAACATCTGAAATTAGGGAGTTCTTCATTTTGAGAGAGGTGAGGAATAGGAGTGAAGAAAACTCACACTGGCTGCACTGGCAATAGTATTCCAGTTATAAAGCAGGATCTCTAGGTCAGGTGTACCCAGTGAGAACTTCCAGTAAAAACCCCCTGAATACTGGACTATGGTGAGGGAATTTCTGATCCATCTGAGTAGGCAGAAATCATGGGAGTCTTGGACCTGCTGCAAAAGGGTCACTTTAGGACCTCTCTTTATCCTTGGAGCAGCTCTGTGTTCCATTTCTCTGCCTCTAGATGTGTTCAGCCATTTCCCTGTTTGGGTTTTTAGATCTTCAAAGTGTTTCTTGCTTTTGCCTAAGACAACACAGAGGAAATTTCCCGTGATTTAATACAACAATAAATAATCTTTCGTCGGCTGCCCTTCAGTGACACAATTTTTCTGTCTTCTTTTAACTGATTTTGCAGGAAAAAAATCTATGTGGTGCCTTGCTGGGCTGACAGAGGACACTATTATTTTTATTTATTATCTTAACAATGGAAGAGGGGAAAAAAGATAACATTCTGTAAATTAAGTGGGAAAATGTATGCAAAAAATCTCAACGCATTTGATTTGTTTTTCTATTGTATTATTTCTAGGTGACAATATGATCTTTCTTACAGCTCCTATCTCTTGTGTTGACTAATAAAGCAGCTAATGATCTGCTACGTCTAAACAAAGTACATACAAATATTTCCAAAGGTCATAATATTTCCTGGTAAAAGTTACATGAAAAGGAGTTAATCTGAGCAGAAATGTTTTCTGATTCAGAATACTGTGACTCAATATATCAACCAGTGATGCACTAAGACCTCCTCTGAACACCTTCAAAAATGGGAAACTATTTTTCCTATTCCTCTGGAAAAATCTGCAAGCTTCTTTTCTATGAAACCATAACATGGTTTTCATGTGTGGATGCTTTGACTCCTTGTGAAAAATGGTGAAAAGAGCAGATTGTTAGGACTGAAGTCTTTATTAATGCTGGTCTGTGATGCAGAATTTGAGATTTCCAATCTGTAACAAGTCAAGGCAGTTCATGGAATAGTTTTCCTCTTGCTTTTCCTGCCTGAGGAGAGAGAGAAATTGCTTCTCCTTTATTCCATCTGTTCAGCAAAGCAATCTATGACTACCTGAAAGGAGGTTGTAGCCAGGTGGGGATTGGTCTCTTCTCCCAGTTAAGCAGCAGCAGAACAAATGGTCTCAGATTGCACCAGAGGATGTTTAGATTGTCTAGCAGGGAAAATTTCTTCACTGAAAGAGTGGCCAAGCACTGGGACAGACTGCCCAGGACAGTGGTGATGTCACTGTCCCTGGAGGGATTGAGAAGAAATAGGTACTTATTTCCTTTGCAATGGCTCAGATTGACTGATGGTTGATAGCAGCTGATAAAAGAGGTACGATTTGGCTAACTGGCAAATTAACAGCCCAG
Organism: Pitta sordida; assembly: GCA_013390025.1. Classification (NCBI taxonomy): domain Eukaryota; kingdom Metazoa; phylum Chordata; class Aves; order Passeriformes; family Pittidae; genus Pitta; species Pitta sordida. The sequence goes on from WEKX01017880.1 coordinate 87,032, forward strand.
AAGAGCATTGTGTAGCCTTGACAGAATCTCAGGCACGGAGCTGAGCCAGAAACAGGTGCCAAAAGCCTGGATATGTCCATCCCTATTTGGGCAAATAGCTTTATCCCTGTCTCAGTGCTGTATTCTCACTAACCCCCACTGGTGATGACTGTCCTGTAGGAAGAACTGTGGGACAGCCCCTCATGCAAAACCCCTACACTGACAGATTGCACTCAGATAAACAGCCAAGTCGCTAGAGCTGAAAAATCTCTCTCATCATTTGAGACACGTTCACTGTGTAGGTGCAGTTTTGGAGTCCAGGATGAGTGACTCAGCTTTCATCTGCCTCTGGACAACCATCACAGCTCACCTGATAGATGAACTCATCAGACTTCAGCTGGTTGCTTGGGCCCAAGACCTCCAAAAAAATCTAGGATTAGGTGAGTTAAATTCACGTGTGGGTGTCTGAGTGTCAGGAATCTAAAAAACCAACATGTCTCACGCAATAATACACCTGGTCTGGAATCACAATTAAAAGTCTGACTTTGCTGACAGCAATACAAATACTTTACTATATGGATACTTCTAAGCCAGAATTTTTTATAGTTCCTTGGAAATAATGGATTCTGCTTCCTTATACAGGCAGCCATGAACGATTACAAGACAGCGACACTACTTTATGAGCTCTTGCCAAATCATTAAAAATACATATATTGAGCTACCCAGTGCTATAAAACATGAGTCACTGTGCAGCTTATGAAAATACTTCTAAAGGCTATAAAAAGTGACACTCTTTCCATTTTTAATTAGTTTCTTTTGAGCTTAAGTGGCTATAACAATGAGAAGGCAGCAATTACTTTTTTTTTTGCATGCAGACAGAGTGTAACACAGAGCATTAATAGAACAGAGGCCATTCTCTAACCAAAGTCTTTAACCCTGCATTCCAGAAGTCTCTCTCAGATGTCTGTATGCTTATGTGAAACACACTCACCTGCAAGCCTCCATCATTAAAAGTGAAATGTAAATTGGAATGTAAAAGAAAACTTGAAGTGACTGTTGGAGGCCGAATTTCTGAATAAAATATTGCAGGATTCCTTTGTTTTCCTCATCATGTCACAGAAGAAGGAAAATAAATGACTCCAATACCCATAGCAGAGTATCTCAGTCGCTGATCCACAAACACAGATATAAACACGAGGGGAATAGAGAATACAGAATCAGCCTCCAAGATAGCAGAAACCAATAAAAACAGTGATGGCAAAATGCTGTAGTGTATCACCCTGTTTTGATATATCTGAGTACAAGTTCAGATTGATATTACATATAACCATTCCTGTATTCAAGTATTTTATTGAAAAAGTATTTCTAAGACAAGTAAAAAAAGTGAACATTTGCTTAAGAGTTTAGTGGATTATTAATTACAGATGGACAGGTTATGTCTGGCCAGCCAGGAAAACCAAGTTATCTGGTGTGCATCTGAGGAGTATTCTTTCAAAATAAATGCAATATAAATAGAAATAAACCCAACCTATTTCAGTATTTTTTAAATTATAACGTTCCTCAAGGATGTCAGAGGACTTGAGACCAAGTGCATCAATTTTGCAAACAATTTTGGTTGCCTTGAAGATGGAGTATTGTAAGAAAATAAAAACTTTCAGGGACCTGAATGCAACGTGTCTGGTACTTGACATAGTTTGCCACTAGAAAGTTGTCATGTCTTACAGGCAATGCTGTGCCTCAGTCCAGCTTTGAGCTGCTTCCTTCCTCTTCAGCTTTCATCTGTATAGTTTAAGCAGTCACCGGCTTTTTTGTCAGACAGCCCTTGCACTCAGTTCTTAAAACATGGACACAAATCCCCCAGCTTCAATGCAGAATTTCAGATCTGTATCAAAGAAAAATTTAGGTTAGAATGTGCATCCAGAGGACATCTAGACTGTGAGGGAACTAGGTTTGTGTTACCACTCTGGGATGTGCTTTCGGTCTCTGTACAGGTGTTAGATGGTGAGTTGGACTAGATGATCCTTGTGGGTCCCTTCCAACTCATAATATTCTGTGATTCTGTGATTCTGTGACATCTGCTCTAGTCCCTTCAGCCCAGGACAGAGCCAACTTCAAAGTTAGATCCGTTTTCAGACTTAATCCAGGACCTGAGGTCCTGCTCCAGCCAAGCTTTCAGGATTTCAAAGGCTGGAGACTTCACAGACTCTCCAGGCTTCATTCCATGCTAAACCTCTCACACTGTGAAGAATGTTGCCCCAGTCCATAAGCAGTTTTCCTTGCTTTAGCAGGTGCCCGTTGCCTCCAGCATCTCACTGCAGTCTCTGAGAACAGTCAGTCTCTGTTTCCTTACACAAATTTTCTCTTGACCCTCATTGCTCCATTTCTTTTCTGGTTTTCCTCTCCAGCGCCTGCAGACCTCATTTTAGGCACTCCTTGTTACCTCAGCAGCCATGCTGACAATGATGAACTTGCCCCACTATGTCAGATTTTTGTCTAGTTATTTACCATTAAATAGCTCTTTATCATTCCTTTCTCTTCCTAGGAAACACCTGGAGATACTTCTCTAATTCTTCTTCCATTGGGAAAGAGAGAAACAGATCTTTTCCTCAAATTATGTTGCACTAGTGTCTGTATGAGGATAAAATACTCTTCTTCCATGGCACTGGTGACACCTGGGACGTGTCTATGACCTAATTTCTCAGTTTATGAAGAGGATTCCTCTTTCTCCATCCAACCACCTCGAGCCTACAGTCACCTGTACAGGCCCAGACTAGTGTAGGACTCTTATTACAGAATCAGGGACAGAAGACACTGCCCAGAAGTAGCAGAATATTTTTTAGAGCATTATTATTCCTTGTGGATTTGTAGGGTAATAGAACATAATTAATCAGAGGTCCTTATCAACAAAATATTGGTTATTAAATTTCAGAGACACTGCACGTCTCTTTCAGTTGGATGATTTCCCTAATTTCTCTCCTCATGTGTTGTAATAATCTGCGCTATTTTTTTCAGGTATTATGAGCAAATAGTCTCAGGCTAAATTAAGCAAACCACTAGGACCTTAATTTGCCAAGCATTACCGAGGGGTTTGTATTTTTAATTAAAAATACTTGAAAGACTCTAACTAAAAAGACCAGGCAACATTATTCAAAGGAAATTCTATCTAAAACAGGTAATTGCTCATTTCGTGTGACCAGCTCAGGTTAAATATCTCACAGGAACAACTAAACTACTAATTCTAAAAGGAAGAAGGATTTTTCAGTAATTGGATTTATTAAGATCTAAATACAGAAAGCTCGATGCTTTGCCTAAGGTGCAATTATCACACCACTTTTTTATTCATAAAACCATGTTGTTTAACCATGATTTAAGCCAAGGATGTTTCCAGATATAGTTATTTTCTTAGTTATTAGTTTAGTCTGGTGGTAATTAAAAATCATGTTTAAGGGGGAGTCTGAACATTCTCAATTTGTGGTCTACAGAGTGGCAAGTAAGTAAATTGATTTATATCTAGACCTATATATCAAATCTTCTCCAAGAAGTTTCCAAAATATTTAAGAATGTATTTGTAAGTGTTTAATGATTCAGTGTCTGTGCATATTGTATAACACTGACTTAATTAATTGTAGGAAGTGAATGGAAGAATCCAGCTTTGCCATCTGATCCATTTCTGCCACAGCCCACCCTGGCAAAAACGTAATCTCTCAGCAAACATTTCAGGATTGCTTCTCCCAGGATTAGGGGACTGACCTGGGGGGCTCTTTGCTTCTGGTTGTGCCTTTTCCAACAGATTTATAGTCCCATATACCTTTAATGGAAAAGAATAACGGCGGAGAAATAACCCGGCACAACCCCAGGTGAGCCAGGATGAATGTGGGCACTTTCTTCATTATTTTAAAGGCCTTTGCCAACCTAAAGGAGCCTGTGATTCATCGGCCTGGCCTGGTAGCCTGGAAGAACAGGTTAGCACCGCCATTCTGGCAGTGATAAAGAGGTGCAGGCTTATTTACTAGAAACAAAGAGCAATGGTTCATTTTACCAACATCTTCAAACAGATGTCAAAGAGTTTAGGTCACTAACGGTGTACCTAGCAGTGATGTATGAAGCTGTGTATAAATACCAATTACTTAAGCTCTCAGCTCCAGAGAGAAAGATCAGCAGAAGTGCCTGCAGGGGAAGCAGAGGGTTAGGGGGAAGCAGGAAAAAAAGAGGAAATTATGCTAAAACACAACCAGCCTGAGGCTGGTGACACCCTGGAGAAGCAAGGTCCCTGTACTCCCCTTCCCCATGAGTGTTCCTGCACTGCTGCCTCCTGCTTCCTCCTGCTCTTACTCCACTCACTCCACTAAAACCTGGTAATTCCTCCTATCCATTGACCTAGATAAGGAGAACTAGTCCATGACTCAGTGTGTATTTACTGTGTTAAAACATAGACTGTGTGATTAATATTTCTTGATATTTCTTATTCCTTGTCAGTGCCTTTTAAACAATTATCATATTAATAAATGATCAACATGTCAGGGACTACAACAGTGTTTGAAGAAACCAGGGCAACATACGAATCAGAACCCCACTACACTGGCACAAAAAAATTATGATCAGATATAGTCCTTGGACACTTGACATTTTCCTTCTTCAGGTTTGATTTAACTGGATATTTAAGAAAATGGTTTAGCCTTTAGATAGCATTGCTCAGATTGTTTACAGCTCTTCTTGGTGTGCCAGATTAATATCTTTAATTTTTAAGTCTCAAACTCTAAGATTATAGGAAATTAGGGTCTGGCCAGTTCTGTTCATCAGGCTAATGATACTCTGTGGAAAACTCTTGAATGGGGAACAGTATAAAAACTTCTGACAATGTACAGAAAACATATAAACTAGCAAAATGCTCACACTTCGCAGAGCTACTAACTCTCCTTGAAGAAAAATCTCATAAAGACTTATCCTCTTCTCTTAATACTGTGTGGTCCTCTGTCACAGCCATGGACAGTTATTCATGGAGTAAAACATTTTAAAAAAATTATAGTTGTTTGCAAATAGTCTCTTTTTAAAAATATACCTTAACAGCATCTGTGGCAGAGGCTGCTGTTTTACCAGGCAGTTGAGTAGTGTGTGATAATCACTACATGAAGACCTGCTGGATGGGAAACTCGACCTGGTGTCAGGGCGAGCCTGATTTTCTATTATTTGGGTCCCTCTCTCTCAAATCTCTATTGTGTAATGGATCAGCAGCAAATTATACTTGCATTATACCTGCATCAACTATTTCTCAGGAGCGTTGTTTAAGAAGGTTGATTTTTGACATGCAGAAACTCTCCATGAAAATATCCACACGCCGTGAGACACATGGAGAGAAAAGGCCACTGGAATCTTTAAAAAACTTTGTTAGGGACCAGAGTCATGTCTAAGGTCCTGTCGTATTTGGTCCGTGGCTGTGCAGGTCAACAGAACCATGGACAGAGTCATTGTTTAACTGGTGGGAAATTGACCTCTAAAAGGAGCAATGTATTAATAAACCAGAGCACCCACCAAGCTCCGTGTTCCATCTCCTCCTCCTGTTCAGCAGCTTCACGGGTATCCAGGGGCCAGTTTATATTGTTTGCCACTGCGAGTGATAGGAAAGTTCCTTTTGCTTTTGCAATCACACTTTGTGTCTTGGAGTCCTTTGTGCATGGCAATCTTCTGAACCTGTAACAAAAGGTTACAAGTTCTAACCAACATACACCAGAATTTGGTGCCTGTGAGTGTGACAGTTGTGCAAAGAGGAGCACACAGAGGGAAGCAGAGATATTGTTGTGATATTGAAATGTGTTTCAGTATCCTGTTGTGATATTGAAATGTGTTTCATGTGCCATATCATTTGAAAATAAATAGAAGGGATCCTAAGGGGTCATCCAATTTATCTGTCTAACTTCTTCTATCTAAACTACTTGGCCATTTTTTGATTCATCCTCTCTGGGTGACTTTCAACACTACAGATCTTGCCTTCATTTATTGTGTCATTTTCTTTCCACCACTTGCTATCCCAGGTGATGGGTCTTACATTTCACCTTTGGTGTGTCAGGGAGTTAAAGGTTGGAAGAGGTCCTTGAGGTCCCCTCAGCTGATCTCCTTGCACATCATCCATCACAAATTACAGCACCAGTTTATTCTGCAGCTGTGCAGCAAATCTGGGCCAGAAAAGAACAAATCTGATCCTTTTACAAACCTGAGGGGAAAGATAATATTCTTTTTGGCAGCTGGGCACTAACTTTTACAAAATACATTAAGATGTAGCCCAGTTGTTGATTTTATTTCCCTTAATGCTTTCTTAAAGGCTCCTTAGAGCGTTTAAACTTTCAAATATGCTGAAGTGCTCTTGTAAAGGAAACATTCCAAACCTGTATTTTTTAAGCACAGCAATGTGGCTGTTTCGAGTATGGTCTGTGAGCTGGCACACTGCCCAGGAGAGCAGCCTCTAACTGCTCTGGTCACAAAGCCAGCAAGTCTTTAGAGGTGTTTTCAGGAACCAGGGTAAGCACAGGCAGCCCAGGTAAATCATTCCTGATTAATCACAGGGTCCTCACTCCATTCCTTGCCTCTCTCCCCAAACTCTTTTCTTGACATTTCAGTGTTTATCACTGGGCTTCGTAGGGTGTAGTCTGTATTTCTAACTTGAACTTATTAAGCAGAAGTGCTTAACAGCAGCAATAATTTACAAGACAGACAGGAAGGCAGGGAGTGGTGACATGCCAGTGCAATATTAAACCAATCAAGGGTTTCACCAACAGAAAAAGTGTACCACAGCTCCAAGCTGATGCAGACCTGTGTGTCATTTCAGGTCAACATCATATTCTTTTTCAGCAGTCATGTGCAGTCTGTAATTTACCTTGGAGCACTTGGGCTTGTTCTTGGTGATGATTTTCTTTTCAGATCACATGGCATTATTCCTCTTGTGAGTATATGGTTGCTTTTTGTACACAGGGAAAATACCACACACCTCGTGTACATCCAGTAAGTTCAAATAAATCTAATTTAAATCATGAATTGGTACTATGCAGAAAGTGTTTAAGCTAATAGTTTTATATCCAAACATGTAACTCAGACTTAAATCTCAGTCACTCAGCTGCCTGTTTAATACTTCCTGCTGCACTTTATCCTTGCAAGCCCAAAATGTTTATGCAAAGAAAAGCTTGTTTATTTCCTGACCTGTTCAGTAGAAGTGTGACTAAGATCTTGTTACAGAATCTTCGATGATAGGTTAAAAAAAAAAAGTTGGCAATGTCCATGACACTGCTTGCAAAGCTGGCAATCAGGATAAAAAGCCACCAAAAGCAAAGCCAAGAGTTTTTTCATTAAAAGATGAAAAAATTGAACTTGCAAAGAGATGCATAAAAAACCCCTCTGCTTTTTTACGCTTTATCATTAGAATGCAACTTTCAATGTCTTTATACAGTGGCTATTATACATCTCTAAAATTTCAGTGATTTTTATAAGATGTAATTTTTACAGCTAAGGTGTCCCTCTTGATATTCTATGTGTCACCAATGTGTGAGGCAGACTGAAACAATCGACAGCTGCCACTTCAGAGCTCTAGTCTGCCAAAAACTTGTAATACATCCACCAAATTAAGGGTTGAGATCGTATCTGCTTCATCCTTCCATCCTGCATGGTTTCCTTCCTGCTCAGCCCTTGAATATGTCTGAAGGTAACGGGGAGTTGTTGTTTACCCAGAACAAGGTGTGTGAGAAAGTGCCTGATCACTAACCAGTAGTGTGGGAGGAAAAGGATCCCCTTTTTTTTGGAAGCAAAGAAGAATCTTTCTTGCTCTCAAATTGAACTCTATCAGAATAATTCTTTTGTTCTCTCTCAGTGTAAGGAATGAATTCTTTCTGTAGCTCTGTGCATGGCTGGTGCATTTCTAACAACCTTCCCTCCCTTCATGCAAGATTTGGTTATGAAGAACCTGGAAGTTTACTCCGTCCCAGACCAAAGCAGGTCCTGGATTTGCTACTCCCACAAATGAGCTACAAAAGTGATGAGTTTAATGAGAAGGTTTTGCTTTGTCCATTGCTAGAGAGTAGAGGACAATTTTGACTGGGTTGGCTGGGCTGGAATGCATTTCTTGAAGATATCTGAACAATAAAAGATTCAGTGGAGTTTTCCTGAAGCTATTGCTTATGTGGAATAAAGGCATATCCTCTCTCCAGCATCTAAAGCTGGAATAAGTAAAGTAAAACTCCCACTCATTTGCATGCAGAGACTTGTTCATCTGTGAATCCTCTAAACTCCTCTAATGAAACCCAGTCATGTGGCTGTTTGCAGATACCAGCAAACAAAACAAGTTGCAAGGGGAGGTCAGACCAGGATTCGGAATTTTACAACACTATCATGCATAATTTTTCCTTAGTTGATTGAGGCAGCTGATTAGCTTTGAATTCCCCATTTCCCATTTTGAAATGTTACTTTGCTTACATTACGATCTCTTTACGCTGGTGGCCAGGCCGTGTTGTAATTGCTTACCCCAGAATTAGATTTGGCTTTATTTTCCCCTTCACACCATCTTCTCACTGCAGATGCAGCCTTACAATGAGGTAGTCCAGCGTTGTCAGTGGCCTAACATCTTGGAAAACTAAAGAAAAAGAATCTGTTCCTGTAAAACCCTCAAGTCTGACAGGCAAGCTGAGTATGAAATTTGCTACATCCTAGGAGTTGTGCTGTCTAGTGATGGATGAGAAATTCTCCCTCTCAACTTTCTATTGCAGCTGATTTCCTAAAAGTCATTTCTCTGCTGCAAGAAGGAGGTATGGATGCTTTGCCAAATAAAAAGCAAAAGCTTGTGTTGTCTGGAAAATATGCTGCCATTCCTGCTTTTGTTCTATTTCACCGGGGAAAATAAATAAAAGCACCCCAATTCTGAAAGAAGTGGGAAAAAATATGAGCAGGAATCAAACCTATCCTGTGTTAGTAAGATCATAACTTTTCTTCCCTTTCTATGCTTTACTGAAACACTTAAAAAAAAGTAATGTTCTCCTGAAAGTACCAAAAGATTTCACTGAGAAGTGTAATAAAGCAATTTTCAGTTGACATCTCTTCTTTTCACATGTTTCTGTTTAGAACAAAAACAGAAGAGCACAGTCTGACCCTATTTCAGTCATTTCCCTACCTTTAGTTATTTTTGGGTAGGTTTGGTATCACCATTGATTGAAAAATTAATTTTAATCACAGTATTTGCAAACCATTGGAACAGCTATTGAAAAACTAAAAGTAGAGATGAGCTTCCAAACGTCCGTCTCTTCTTAACAGACATCAGTGAAACGTCCCAGGGATTTATGGGCAGCCTACTCCTGGAATGGCCCATGGTCAGGGGTGAAAAACAAGTCACAGGATCATAGAATCATAGAAAACCTTGGGTTGGAAGGGAACTTAAGGATCATCTTGTTCCAACCTTCTTGCCATGGGCAGGGACACCTTCCACTAGACCAGGTCGCTCAGGGCTCCATCCAGTCCGGCGTGGATGCATGGAACATGTGGAGCCTGGCCTTACACCAAGCTGTTGCTCCCAGATTTATATTGTCTCTGGCTCCATCACAAAATGCAGCACTTTCTCTAGCAGAAAATTTATTGCACAGAGCTTTTGCCTGCCAAGGTAGATTTTATAGTGATTATAAAGGTGCCAGCACTGATAGGAAAAAAAAAAGGTGTAAGATAATGGGAATAGGTTAGTGAAGTCAAGGAACTATAATACCAAAAAGATTTCTATTGCACAAGAAATAAAAAGCAAACAGAATACGGGGATGTGCATTTTGACCTTAGAAAACCTCTGCATAAATTGCTAAAGTGGATGAGTTCCTCACTATATTCAGTTTTCATAACTGAAGTGATTCTTTGGGAAGGAGTGCTTTACAATGATTAGATGAGGGTAAGGAGGACACAGAGGCTCCAGAGGATTTCATTTCTTCACCTTTAAGCAAGACGTTTGTCTGTTATCAATGATTGCTGGTTTGGGGGGTTTAAACACAGATTATTGAGGCTGTATGGGCTTGGATGAAGCACCTCATGAAACACCATTTTCCAGACCAAATAGAGCCATCAGGTCATTCTTTTCACCACTTCCCCATCTCTTCATACCATCATTTATGTTTCCCCTGCAAGTTACCTTTTCTTCCAGCATTGACAAAACATTAGGATGTGGCAGGCACCTCTCCTTTAGTCCCAATCCACCCTTGTGTGTGCATAATTTTTGGATCTCACTGGTGAGTCTTGAATTTATCCAGTCAGGCTGCCACTTTTCCTTTTCCCACTTTAACTGATGAGCTTCCATTACATGTGCAATCTCTATTTTCATTACCAAACTGTGGCATTCTATGTTATCACATCTGGGGTGATTTTACATCTTGACTATGTGCTTTTCCTGATTACACTCTTCCCTTGTGAAAAGTTCCATTAGCACCTTGATTTTCTTTCCGTTTTTTTTCCAAACCAACTCAAAATCTGAGCACTTCCCTGGCTTTTGTTAGCCATGAACTCAGGTGTTCTTTTGAAGCTTTGAGTTTCTTTTAGGTATGTATCAGTTGCTCAGTAGTCTCCATTTTTTTACTAGTAGAATATAAAATACCTCAATTTCAGTCAAGGGAAGAAACTACAGTGCAGACAGAATTTTTAAAAACCGAATTGAAAAGTGTGGGTGTTTTTCCAATTGGGTACTCTCTGTCTTTCCTCATTTCAGCTGCTGGAGGAAGATTGTGCAGGTAAAGGGGGCCCTGGCACAGAGCGAGATGGTGTTGGAACCTGGTCCCCCAGGAATGGGACTTGGCAGCCCCACCTTTCCATCCCCCACACTGCTGAGGAGCAATGGCTGTAGCCTTGAGCCAAGATATGGAGGGTTAGACAGGATTTTTTTCATTTGTAAGATGTGTCTCCGGAGAACTGAAGTTTAGAAGAGTCGGTGATAACGTGTTGAACCTTCCAGCTACAGATTTTGTTAGACAAGAAAGAAAAGAAAGGGGATCACAGAGATCATAATCAAGGGAATCCTGCAGAGAGAGGAAAGATGCTGTCATATCCCATTTACTGTTACATGCCTCTTCCTGTTAATGTGTTTCCATTGCCTTCACAGATCAAAGTAATCATTACAGGGGCTGGAGCAGAAAACCCCTCAGTGACACCTCATCTGTATGCTACTGCCACGGCCATGCTTGTGTGGAGAAGCCATATCTGCACATAAGAAGTGCCTTTTCAGCAATGCATTTCGGGAAAATCTAGGGAGCCTTCCCATACTGCTTCAGTGAGAAAGCGAGAAAGAAAATTGAGCGTATCCAGAGAATGAGCAAATGGAGCAGCTGTATCCAGGGGGTCCTTGCAACAGGCTCCCAGCCAGATCCATGGAAGTGTTATGGGCTATTCCAATATTCTGAAAATGAAAAATCTCAGCCAACCATATTATATTTCAGTGACCCCTGTTAGGTTACAGAGAAGGACGTTCCAGCCTAGAGGAGTCATCCAGGTCAGGGAGGATCATTTGTGATTAGCTGCCACATTAACTCGTATCCTCTATACCATGTTGTACATGAGCTTAAACTCCAGGTCCTGCTCTCTTAATGAGGCAAACAAGGTGCCTTATTGTTTGTGGATATGAACAAGGACATCTCTCAGTTGATTTCATCCTTTCTGAATCACAGACCTGTCCTGATATTTGAGTCTTCAGCGAATAAAAGCTCTTCTTCTGGAGGGAAAGGACTGTTTTGTCAGGTTAATTAAATCCAGCAGTGCTGCCGATGTTGCAGCTGCTAGAAATTACAAAAGAACCAGACTTATGTAAGCCTAGGGGATCAGTGGAGTATTTTATGGCTTAAACAAGGCTTTGTAAGCAAAGAAACAAAAAGAAAATCAAAGCAGGGGTCTAAAATGTCTAAATCAAAGAGCATTTTCTGGCTGAATCTATCTAATGTCTTGGATGTCAACCTGATGGATATTCCTCTCCCCAGAAAAGTTGTACTGAATATAATGAAATAACATACAGTACAGAAGAGGAGACTGAGGAAACTTAATGGAAAACTACTTGAAAATTCACAGTCTCTTCGATGAGATGATGTTTAGTATATTTAATCATGCTAATGTTAAGTAGCAAAATCCTTTATAGTCCTGAGGCTGAAGTTGCTTTAATGAAGGAGAAAGAAGAGGCAGACGTTGGGCCATGTCTCTCCTGTCATTCTATTTAATTAATACTGAATATTAACAAAAATGGTAAATAATCATATCCAGTAAGTGATATGGAAATGTGTGTGCTTCAGCTAGAGAAAATTCATAGTCACACTTTAATATATTCATATTCCATGGTGGTGCTCTAGTGGCTTCAGGTTTTCAAGCTTCTTTTCTTTCTTTTTCTATTCATATTGACAAAACCATATTCCTGAACATCAAGTCTGGGTTCATCATTATAGTAAGTCTAATCCTAATGAATATCACCCTATATTAGAGATCAGCATTTTTGAAATAAATTTTCTCTTTGGCAGATATATTAGTTATTTTGTATTTTAAAAATCACCTTGGGCAATATTTTTAAAATACATTTTTGTTGGTTTTAACCCAAAATCTCAAATTACAGGTATTCTAAATTTTGAGTTGTAGCTAAACATAAATAATATTTTACACTTTTTTGAGGCATGGAGAGCCAATTCCTATAAAATGCTTCTTTGACTTTTGCCATACAGGAAAACATATTAGTATTTTATTTGCAGTTACATACATTTGTACTTAGTTTTTCTGTTCCCTGAGAAAAAATTTAATTTATTGCACAAAGTTACATTGATTGGGCAAACACTCAGAAGGAATCACAGAATCACAGAATATTATGAGTTGGAAGCTTCCATTTGTTTAGTTTTGTGAAGCTGAAGGTGGACCTACCTCAGATTATCTAATGCCTGTTTCTACATTTAACTGGCAAATCGTATTAAACTGTTTGAATTCAGTGTTACTTGGCCATTTTGGAGGGAATGTGGTGTGGCTGCCTTTTAGCTTGCACTGAAAGCAGGGGACATATTAACCTGGGAGGAATTGCTAATGTCTATATTCACTTATGCTTGAATGCCTATTGCACATTCTCAGAAGTGCTTGGAGAAGGAAACTGTTCCAGAGAGAGTTCATGTTATCTCTGCTCTCCAGGTGTCTGATTTTTAATGTTTGCAGAAGAAACACAAATACGATTTTGTAGGATAGACACGAGGATTCAAGAATCCTTAATGTCTGTGTTTGTTATCACTGACTTCTATGTCCACTTATCCCTGGAGTCTCTAGGGAGCTGGTTGTGAGGAGTAGCACTGAAAATCCCATAGAATGACAAAATTAGGAAAGTGAGATGCAGTATGGGGTTACCTTCATGGTTTTTTGCCATGGCATTTCACAACAAAAGGCAATGAGAGAAGCAGTTGCTCCTGCAACAGGGTTGAGAGAGAGAGATGCCAAGCATAGAAAACCCAAGCTTTCTTTGAGCTGAATGTAGGAAAATAATAGAACAGATAAGCAAAACCTTTAAAAATCATAAGCACATAGAAATATGCTCTTCAAATAGGAATGATTTAATCAGAATCCTGTGGAAATCCCTAAAAGGCAAAAGGTTTTCACAGCTATTCCCTACAAAAGGTAGGTGTGGAAATGTTTTATTGTTCTGCCTTGTACTGGCCCTTTCTCCATTTAGAGTCATGTAATGGACTTTTAAATCTCATCTCATATAGGTCAAAAAGAGACACGTGAATACAAATAGATATTTGAAATCCAGATTGCTGGCAATGCCTTGCATCCACAGCCATATACAGTCCTGTAATGCATTTTCAGCACAATTGTAGTAGTTTCAGGGCACAAGTCAACTCAGTGTGGGTCTGTGTCCTCCAGAAAGATCAGCAATAAATGCTCAACTAATAGGTGAAAAAATCATTTGGCACTGCAGTGTTGCCTTTGGCCAAACTGAGCTCCTTCAGTCGGGGGTGTGTGTTGCCAGCAGGCTCCTGAAGAAGTTCTGAGCAAGAACTCAGTGCTCAGACCTTTGCAAGATCAGCCCTTAAAAGATCATTAACTCTCTGCCTGGATGCAAGTATTGAACACTATGGAAAACGTTTGATGCAATTTCTTTTTATTGCATAAAAAAAATTGATGGTTTTTGCAAACTTGTTATCTTCATCAAAACCAACCTGTTCTCATTAGACGTACTTCACTTCAAGAAGAGTTGATGTTCATTTGTTTCTGGTGCCATCTGCTTTTACTGCTACAATAGACATTTCTGGGAAATTGAATATGGTAATGCTCTTTTTTCACCTCTTGTGTAACAAGAACTTATTTTAAGATGCCTCTATCTGAAAAGCAGACCAAAATAAAGGCGAAAACAAACATGGAAGAAAAAGTTGTTTAGCTTTCACTGCTAACCAGCTACTCTTAGCAGTTTGAACTTGTTTTGCATTTTAGTTCCCAAATATCTTGTAACAGTCAAAGGTCTATGAAAAATGTCAAATTATCCATTTTGCTACTGCTAGAGGGTAAAGGCTCTACTGTCTGTGTGCACTGTCAGCTTTTCTCTTTAGACTGACGAGGATCAAACAGACCTTATGAGGATGCAATGTGAGAGTGAAATTCTTTACTGCTTCCACTTGAATACATATTCAACCTGTTTCAGCTGAACCTCCAAAATTTTATTGTAACCTTTAATCCGTGTTATTAAACGGGGAATCTGTATTTTCCTTTTATTTAAAATTTTCATAATGAAGTGGCACAACCTATTCAGTACAACTGAACTTCAGTCAAGGTCACCAGAAGAATCATCTAACCCTTGAATATTATCATTTTCATCCTGCTTTCTGAGTAGATTCTCTGCTTTATTCTTGAATGAGCTTTTTTGAATTTTCATGACCAGCCACTTTTCCACGGCTTTTATTATCCTTCGCATTTTTGTGCCAACAAGAAAACTGAACAAAGGCAAAGTGTTCCTGGCTTAATGTACAGCAGTGTCAAAAGTTCTGATCAATAACAGAAGAGGGCAGGCTGTTTATTTTGGAAAGAGTTTCCTATGTTCTAATGGGAAAGGTGAATAATGCAAACTAAATACTATCTATGAAAGGACTGTGATCCAATCACTGGGGCTGGTGCCTTGGAGCTGATTTCACCCTGCTGAAGACAGGAGGAGGGTACCCCCACACAGAGACACCGACCTCCCAGCTGGCATCAGGTATCGGCCAGGAATTCCACAACCCTCTGAAAATATTATACTTCTGTTAACTTTATCTGTCCAATAGTAAACAAATATAAGTAGCTTAAACCATGATGACTACAGAATGAAAATAACATGAAAATAATGTGAAATATGAAATATTTTTTAATATTTTATTTTCCCCCTTTGTAGCAGAATCATAGAATCATTATTTGAAAAGATGAAAATACACATAGTACTAGTGTCAAACATCAGGTTCTTACTTTGCTCAAAGAGCCATTAAATTTCAGTGTATAATACATAGTGGCTCTACCACATGAATAAATTCCTTTGAGGAATGTACTTTTATCTCTCATAATAAACCCAGTCATCTAAATCTTTGGCTCTGGGGTTGTTTTTTAATCATCACAGCAGAATCAAAGCCTTGCTTTACTAACGCACTCTGTGTCTATTGTTATATGTTTGTATAAGCAGATGTTGCCCTCATGCCAATTCTTTTACTGAACCTAGAATAATATATCAGGGTTCCCATGTTCTTTTGATGTTGAGCTTTATAAACATAAAGGCGAAAGTATGATTAGATATTCTGGAGTCATTCATAGTGAAATACCTACTACTGAAAGGAAAAATGTAAGGCTATAAAGCCAGAGTCTTTCAGCTGAATTACAATCTTTAATAAAAGTGGATCCTTCTGTCTCAGAATACAGATGTTCTCAATAGTCTTCCTTTTAGCCATTTGTATTTTTCATGAAATTCAGAATAATTCTTATAAATCATAAGGGTTTGTCCATGTTCTAGGCTGTCTCACAAAGAGAAACTGAATGGATACCTAAAGAACATCTTGTATTTGCATGAATAAGGATGAGGTGCTGTGCTAAAACCTTAGAAATCATGGATCAGAACCCATTTGGACTAAGTAATTTCAAAAATGGAAAGGTAACAAATTGGATAAGTTTCCCAGCTGCAAAATGTACATTCAACATTCATTTCCTGCTTTGTCTAAGCTGCCGTCAGTTGATTGTCACATATTTGTATGACTGGCTATTGCCATCATACAACAATAAAACAGCTTGAAAGCCAACAAGGTAGATCTTCTGAAAGTCAGACTCTGCTTCCCCTTAATCAGCTCTTGAACTCAGTGCACAAATTTATCTGTAACAGTTTATGAGGGCAATGGAACAGATGAAGTATATTAAATATGGGATTAAAATCACTACACCACACCACCTCCCCCAGTAAATGCCCTTTTTGCTTTATTAGCTACATTAAAAGCTTTTCTTCCCTCTGCTTCATCTTTTTAAGAAAAAGTTTAGTCAGCAAAATTCTGCAGCAACTGATACACATTTATAGTTAATGGAATGTTCTAGGCTTTGCTTCAGCATCAGTTTTCACCAGCAGTGAGAAAGAAAGATGACGACAAAACACCACCTATGCAAAGAGGAGCAGCCCAACAACACCTTCCGTCGATTGAACTTGTTACAAGGACGTGTTTGTCTTTCTGAGCTGTTTCATGAGCGGCCACCTTGAACACCTCAAGGAAATTGGAGTTTGTCAGGGTGCAAAGAGCTCAGCAGAGCTCCCAGAGTTGCGCCAAACACCTTTTGAAGCGCTCGGTGGTTCTGGGCACACGGGAACTGGTGCTGGTGGCATCAGTGCAGAGTACAGACAGCTTTGTTAATTATTGCTTGGCAAGGCAGCCAAGGCGCTACAACAAGCCAAAGGAGGTTTCTGGCTGCGGCTGCAGATTCGAATTTGGCATTGAATGATATAATGATCTCTCTCTGCTGAAGTCTACAAGGAAGGGGGTTTGTTTGGTTTGTGAATTCTTTTTTATTTTTTATTTTCTCTGCCTTCTTTCATGCCTAATATTTTCCACTTGCCTCCATGTTAATTTAACTTCTACCAGGTTCCTGCACCAGGACTGTTCAAGTGCATAATTTTTGAGAGTTTGCAAAAGACCACATTACTTTTAATACCTTCTGTTGCATACAAACAGCAACACTACTATACAACATTATAATTTTGCTTACCTTATAGGAAAACATTGCAATCAAAATTCCTTGGCATAAATATGTTAGAACTGAGTGAGGAATCCACCACTCAGATTGACTGGAACACGCTTTGTTGGTATTTTACTTTCAGGTTATGCTCTTTATTCAAGGGCTAGTGGCACCTGAGGAAATCTTGATTCAAATTAAGAATAATTGCAGTCCAATTTCTGGTGGTAAAAATACCAAGGATGTTTTGGGATCAGGCCATAAAAAGACAGGATTCATTTGCCATCTGTTTACTGTTCAGCCCCACTGCCATCTCTCTGCATTGACTCTTTCACAGTAACGTCCCCCTCATCAGTGACAAGTCAATTCCAAGTGGTAAATTGTCCTTTCCACGTGTTCAGTCTATGTTGCTCTTGGGCTTCAGAAATGCCTGGTCTGTCAGGGAGAACTCAGAGTTTCTCCCTGACAGACCTGACTGATTTGCTGATTACCTGGGATGCTTCCTCAATCACCAAGAGAAAAATTAACTCCCCATTTTGACACAACTGATGAAATAAATGTGGGTTGAAATTAAATGAGTTAACTCTCAGCTTTCCCATGTCAAGGTCAATTGTGAAAATACTGTTTTGATTTCACTGCCAATGACAACATAAATCCTTCTGACTTTTTTTGGGTAGTGTACTGGCTTTTGCCTTTGAACTTATTTCTACTTAAATAAGTTTGTTAGCAAACAAGTGATGTGTTTCTGATGATCATTTTCACTCCTGAATTTTTCCCATAGATGTGGCTCCAGTTCAAGAAGCCTCCAGTGATGCTCTGCTGGATCTGAGTTTGATGCAATAGCTACAAATGGATTTTTGAGACAATCATTTAACTTCAGCATGTGCTTGGATATGGAATTGTTTCATTTTCTTGACCTACAGCTCCTGTTTGAGGTCCCCAGCCACATCTGAGCCACCAGAGTCTGAATAATTCAGACTGTGAATTGCTGAATAACTCACTCCCACCCAGCACACCTTCTTTTAGGACAGAGAGCTTCCAAAATCAACTTCTCGGTGCTTTTCTTTTCCAAATGGAAGTCATTCATTATCTCTGCCAGTGAAAGAGATTTCTGATAGCAATCTGGAGCTGAGTAAAGGAGTAAAACAGAAGACATGCTGTTCCAAGCCATGGCTGGAGATGTTTGCGAAGCCAAATTTCATCTCAAGGAGCCCCGTGGAGCAACGTGGCTTCCACAGGAGCACCTGCCAAAGGTTTATCACTGCTGGAAGCCAGGTGGGATAGCCCTGAGTATGTTCCCCATGCACCTGTTCTTATTTCAGAAGAAACAGAGGTTCAATGTCTTCAAATTTTAAAAAAAATCACCAAAAACCAGAAGGGGTTGCACAGGCACAGGCAGAGTTAATTTGTCACTGCTATAAGAATAAAGGTATTTTATGAGAACAAGTTGTTTAATTCCCTGCCTCCTGCAAGTCAGAGGGAAAGTCAGCACACTGTTTTCTTGAATACGACAGAAGAGCTTATGAGAATCAGTTAATTCAAATGGAACAAAATGGTACAACTGGAGGTGCCTGCTGTGGGCACAAGCAGGAACAAATAGATATGAAAGAACTGCTGGCAGGATTTGAGATCTGCTGGCGAGCTGGCTGATGAAGACCAGTCTGCACGAGTGAGAACCTGAGCCATTCCCTACGGGAAAAAACCTGAATATTCTGAAAGTGTTGTCAGAACCACTGACAAAACAAGCGTTAACAACAAAAGTGTACTGCCAGCAGGGACTTGGACTTCAGACAGGCTACAAAAAAGATTAGAAACAAACTAATATGATGGTAACATAATCCTTTCAGAAGCCATTTCTCCTCTCCCCAATTAATCTTTTTCAGACTACAACCAGTATAAGAATATCCTGTGTATGGTGGAAGGGAGAGGAGGTGCTTTAGCCTAGAACAGCTCACAGCAATTTTTGCCTCTCCTATTGTATAAAAAGCTGCTGCAAAGTGTTCTCACCTGGCAGAGAAGTAAAAAAGTGGATAATTTCAGAAGATACGTATATTCCTTCTGCTGGGTTGTGAGGGAATCACAGACCCTTAAGGAGCAGGAAGGACTTCATGAATTTGTGCTAAATACTCTGGGTATTCAAACATCCAGCAGAGTTGATGAAAAGAAGCGTCACAAAGGGCCACGTGCCTTTCCTCTTGAGGCCTGAAGGTTTATTGCACACAGAGGTGTGGACTGTAGCTCTCCATGGGGAGGGGAAGTGTGCTCAGAGACAAGAACCACATCCTGGAAAATTCAGAAGTCCCAGAGGCAGACTGACAGAAAAAAATCGACTCAGCCAGTAGTGGGTGAAAGTGGGTATTTGTTGAATACAAAAGACTTCCTGAGATAATCTGTGCCTCAGAAGAGGAGCCATTCATGGGTTAAGCACATGATATGTACATGTGACAAGTGGCCAGTGACATTTTTTTAATGGAGGTGAAGTCTTTATTATGTCCAGTGGAATCTCCTCAGGAAAATTACCTCAAAATCAGTCCTAGTTGATCACATACTTAGTCCTTTCTGGAGAACACGGTGCACTGACACGCATGTTTCTGTCAGTGAACACCTGCCAGGGTGTCATTCAAGAAAGGGCCATGAAAACTGTTGTAAGGCCACTACACCTTTACAGGATCCTTGGTAATAAATATTTATTAAACCAAATCTAATATCATTATAAAATGAACTCCTTGTGACCCAGACACACACTCAAAACCACTGGATAACTACTAATCTACACCTAAAGTTATTTGGCTTTGCCAGAATTTGCAAAATTGACCCTTGTTCTCCCAACTCATCCACACCCGGTGTGAATGTTCCCTGCTGTAGCAAGAGCAGAATTTCAGACACAAACCCACTGCAGGTGGGATAAAAAACCCCAAAGCAGAGGCAAGTTTGAAACACGGAGTGCAGGAAACAGGTGCTTTAAAAGTGGGCAGCTGAAGTCAATGGGACCCCACCTGTGCCAAAGAACAGGTGGAGTAGGGTTAGAAAGAACTCTTCAGAGGGATCACTCTTATTTCAGAGACAGGGCTTACACAGGTAAATTTGCTTGCTTTGTGGGGAGTTTGGGTGTATTTTTGTATTAGAACGTATTTTTTCCTCTTTCAATTAGAATATTTTATCATCGGTTCAGTTGTTTGTTTTTTTTTTTTAATTATGTTCTTTTGAATAGACTTAGTAGTCCTGCTTATTTCAAATTCAGTACAATAATATACCCTCCTGTTTCCTTTAAGTCTGCACGTAACAACACGACTTTGATACAGCAGTAGAAAAAAAAGGTAAGTTCATTTTAATTCCACAGATACCTGACCTGAAAGCAACAGGGAGGGGATTTGTCTTTCTACTGAGCTCTGCATGTGTTAAAAAATAACACTTTTTTCCAATATTAAGGAAGAAAACAGTATCTGTGGTTTTAACACTGTACATGTTGGTGCTAGATAAAATATACTGTGTTTCTGCTGCTCCCTTCAAAGAATCTTGTGAATTTTCTGGGGGAAAGAAAAGTTCTGTCAGGGGCAAAGGGAATTAAGTTTTACAAGCTAGTTATTAATTTTTAAATGTTATACTTGCATGCTGTATAAGAACTGAACAGGAAAAAAAGGAAATATTTTTCTTTATACAAGATCTATGGACTTGTGAAGAAATAAGCTCACTGTGCTTTTACCCAAACTCTTCACCTCAGCAATTCTATCCCTCATGGCCCTTTTTCTATTTTCTTCAAGAAATTCTGACTTATCCTCTGAGTTCTGGGTTGCTTGTTGTTAAATCATATTGAGCAACCAATTCAGCAGATACTGAACAAGGTTGGAGCTTGGTAACATCCACAGCTATGGAGCAAATCAGGGGAGAGCTAAAGTGAGAACACGCTCAAAGAGGAATGAACCTCTCCAAAAACCCTAAGGAATGGATGGGAGAGCAGTGGCAAATTTAATTTTATGCTTAGAAAACTAGCTCTAGTTAGGTACTTAAAAAATTATTCTACTTTATCTGCGTATTTTTTTCCTTGGAGCAAATTGAATTTGTGGTTATAGAGGCTTCACATCTACAGAGTTTCAAAGGTTTGAGTAAATGGAACCCTAACTGTTCTGCATGTATGGGGATGTTTAAAGTTCTTGAGATGTAGTATCTGTGTAACTGTTACTATTTAATGTGTGTTTAAAATCTTAGTTTTCTCTGATTATTAAGAGAATACTGATAACTTGTAAGTTCAGCTTGGTGACAGATTTGTCTGAGACTTAATATAGCCAGGAAATAATCTCCTTGTTTTAGTGTTCTAAGGGCATCTGAAGAGGAGAATAATAATTAAAAAGTTGGCTTCCTTTGTCTTCAACACTCGTCTTCAGGTGCTACATGAGGTAATGCAGCCTCCCCTTGTTTTACTCTTGATAAGTCTGTTTGAATAGAAATTACTGCAATTAGCTCCAGATTTCAAAATATCAACATGTGGAAGTGTTTGTGTACCCTCTAAATGAGTGTTGCTGGAAGAACACAGACATTATGGGATGCTGAGATAATTTCCATTCACTGGGCAAAGGAAAATATTCAGGAAGTTAAAACAAGTGGAAAGCTAGATCTGTAAACTTGTCTTAAATGAGGAAAATCTTAAAGTAAAATTAAACCATTATACTGAAATACAAACAATCCAGGTTAATGAGGGCAGCTTGATTGGATTAAAAAAGAAGTCAGGTCCTTTTATTGATTACTGCATTTGTGATTATGGTGGCACTGGGTGTTTACCTTGAGTACAGGTGAAGCAATGGACCTGAGAAACTGGCCAGGGCCAAAGGATTGCTGTGTTTACTGTGGAGAAATAGATGATTTTATAGCTGCTGTAGATTTGGATATAAAACCTCAATATACAACAGAAAATGCTATGGCAGAGACCTCAACCCCTTGCAAAGAGCCTCTGAACCATCAGACAGCTCAAGTCGGTCAGAAAGAGGCTTATTAATATGGTTTCGATTTGCTTTGTCTTTTCTTTCTTTTCCCCCCCCAACTTTTTCTGGACTTTTTGACCTGGGATTCTCAAAATTGACCCTATGATTTCACACCCTATTGCACTTTGAGATCCAGTAAACAAACCATCACGCCTCCAGCTTAGCTGGGTGGACTGTGACAGATGGTCCAAGCTCTTCAGTGTGTCTTTTACCTTATAAAACTGTAGGTTCAGAGGATTGTACAGAAATTATACCCTCTGAGTAGAGCTCACAGAGTCTTCGGCATCAAAATCCTGAATCCTGGCTGCGGCAGCCAGGAATAATTACAGTAAAATGTGTAATAATAGCTATTACATAGCTGTTTTGATTCCAATGAAAATATTAGCATAGATAACTTGATTAAATTTTGAAAAATAGAGAAATAGTGACCTGAGAGAGCAGAGTTGGCTTCCACCATTGCACTCCATAGCTAACGCTTCGTTTGAAACACGATATGTAAAGCTAAAGCTGTCTGATATTATGTGTGCTACTCACTACTGGGCACAAGGATTCCTCTGGTGTAAGGCCAAGTATCAGTTAGAGGAGCATTACAGTAATTTCTGGCACTAATGGTCTGGCCAGAGTCACTGGCACAGGAGAGCTCAGTACCTGAAAGGCGGCAGATGATGCCTGGATTAGACATTACTTGGAGGGAAAAAACCCCAAACAGACCCACGGCTGAGGTACAAAGAGGATCCACTCTGTTTTCCCTTTGCATTTCCTTTTGGAAGGGTAAAACTTGCCAAATTGACATCCTGGATTTGACTTTAAACAAAGTAAACTATAAAGTAACGCTTTGGAAGGGAGCTTGCGAATGTGACACTAACACTGACTGTTCCCCAGGCTTTTTATTGTGAGTCACAAAACTGTTCTAGCAACAGAAGTACATATCTGAGATCTTTGTAATGTCAAGTAGGCCAGTTGAAATAAAATACTGGGATGAAAGATGGAAAATAAATGCTCCATGCCCTCATCCACTTGCTTCCCCTGGGCTACTTTTGAACCAGCTTTTTCAGCCGGTGTTCCCAGCAGTTTCCTTCTAGTGCTGATTTTCAGTGTTGTCCTACATTTGCTTTGTCATTGAGAAGTTTCTGTCCTTCCTGTGCATGCTGACTACCCATTCCAGCAGTCTCCCAGGCTGATCCCCCCTGATCCCGTGGCCTGGTGACTCAGATGTCACAGTTATCAATAGAGCACCACTTGTTCTCACCAGTCACCTCTCAGGTGAGCATACAGGACTTCAGTAATCAGGGAGAAGGTTTTGGATCCAATGCAAGGAAATTCCCCCATTTACCTTGCTGCAGCTGTTGTGGGCAGCACGTGGCTGCAGTGCTCACAATGCATTGCATGGAAAAACCTCAATTTGTGTAACTTTTCTGCTGGGAATTATTTAATGTGAGAGTGGTGGAACCCAAAGGCGTCCTGGGACCCAGGTGTAGGAAGTCCATGCGTGTTACATGAGATGGATTCATCAGGGCACATCAGAGAGACTGGGAATATAGTACAGACATTGCAAATCTGAATCCTTCCTCTGCCTCTGGCACTTCAATCAACTGCTTCTGCTGGATGCTGAAAACAGGGCCCCTTAATAACCGTAACTGATAACCACTATAGTGACCAATACCCATACTGTAATCTTCATAAATAATGGCCTGGCTTACTCCTTAATATAAAATTAAAAATAAGGGCAAAACGGAGTGACTTATTTTTTGTGCTGAGGAGAAAAATCTGAGTTAGGTCATGATATTTCCATTGTCTCGTAAGAGGATGAGAGAACTTGCTGAAAAAATCTTCAGCCAAAGTGAAGGATCACCACACTAATGTGGTGTTAGAGGTCAGAGTCTGTGTCTGAAGTACTCGTTAGAAAGAATGGCCGGGATGTTTGCTTAATTGACAGTATCATGCACAGAAGAGAGTAAGTACTTTTGCTGCATAATAGATTTTATACCTTCACAAGGAATAAAGAGAAGTTTTCTTGTTACACGTTCCTTTTGCAGCACTTGTTAATAAAGGAGGTTTAAGCAGTGCTGTCTTAAACTGGATTAGATTCCTGCAAATCCTCCAGGTAACCCTTTTACAGAGCGAGTGGTGGCACCTCTGCCAACTTATTCCCGACCTGAGAACCAAGAAAAATAAT
Organism: Pitta sordida; assembly: GCA_013390025.1. Lineage (NCBI taxonomy): Eukaryota > Metazoa > Chordata > Aves > Passeriformes > Pittidae > Pitta > Pitta sordida. Next base: position 111,335 of record WEKX01017880.1, read on the forward strand.
GAAAATATGCGTGATTTGCCTGGCTTTACTTGGGAACTCAGTAGCAGACGTTCCCAGTGGAATGGGAAAATGCAGGATGGTAGAAGTAGGGGGGAAAAAAGAGATTAGTTCGTTAGTTATTTCAACCTTTTCTTCTGTATTTGTCATGGAAAGTTACTCTGGATGACGAGTGGAAAATACTGTTTTCCTAGCCATGTTAAACAGATTAAGTTTTGTCGTATTAAAATGCAAGCCAAACGTTTATAGCCTCTTAAATGAAGCTGTGCTAACACGATTTTTTTGGAGACTAGGTGTTTGTGCGCCATTTACCCTGTCATCAACAGGCAGTGTTCCATGTGTATCAAGAAAGAGCTGAGTATTAAAGCCTGAGATTTACCCTGGGTAATCCTATTTTAACTTCAAAAGAAGTTTTATTGTTCAATTCACAAGCATAACTTCAGGAAAACTTCAGAGTTTTAACAACTACACAAAGCAAACCAATCCTAATAAAAGAAAGATGCAGAGCTTGTTTATTTAAGACTCTACATCTAATCCTCTTTATTAAAATATATCTCTATTAAAAAGTAGAATTCTGCAGTGGTTTTCTAGGTTTAATGAGTTTTTCTTCCCTTGCTGGAAGTGTCTCTATTGCTGTGGATGTTGTGGGTGCTCAACAGACCATCTAAGTCATGGTCTAGTTAGAACAACTGCGTTTGAAAATGGTGGCACAAGTGTCTGGCTGAAGGGCATAAAAAAATCTCTTGGCAGAGGAGGGAAATGAGCACAGATTTCCAAGCAATTTGACTCCCTTTTTTCAGGACAAAGAATCTTTGCTCTTTTGAAATAAAAAAAATAGCCTGTGAAAAACACACCAACATCTGTCAGGAAACAAAAAGGGTATGAATAGTTTAGATAGAAGCTATTCATTTTTATCTCAACCATTTCTCCCTTCCTTATTCTTCTCCATTTTGATGTCAAATCTTCCTATTCCCTTTATTTTTTTTCCCCCAAGCCAAAATCTCTTTAGCTTTCAGCCAGGCGCTTTGCTGTTGTCTCATACCCATCTCCATAGTTAACACACTGGACTCTTCTGTTATCCAAGTTTTCCAGTTGCTGCTCTGATCTTTTCTGCCATGTCAGTTATTACCCAAACTCTGAATTAATTTTCTAAATCTCTGCTATTTATCACTAGAGTGCTAAATAGACAAGCTTTTATTCCACCTGCTGCTGCTTTTGTCAATTAAATTTTATTTTCAGTGGTGATGAGGAAAGTTGCCAAGTTTTATGGAAATGCACATCAACTACTAATTTGAACCTGTCAGGATAGCACCACATATTGACATGATTTACCCCTGGGAAAAATGTCTGTCTGTTTATGAGCTGAAGACAAATAATGAAATGTATAGTGTTGTCAAGAGCAGTCACAGAAGATCATCTGTTAATTGTTTCCTTCTAGCACCTTCTGGAAAGCATTTTAGTTTTTTCCACACAAACAACTAGTTTTAATTGGCTGCTGGATAGGAACAAAGTCCTGATATCTGTACAGACAGACCCTGATCTGAAATTTTAATAAGGGTATATTAATATGTGTATTTAGGATAACCAGGTGAATGGAAAGTGCAGTGAAGCATTAAAAAAAAAGGCAGGATTGTTCTAGTCTGTTTTTTGACCTTTTCAACTGGACTAAAGGTTCTTTCTATTATCGTTTCCAATTACATTGCCTAAGATAGCCATGAGATGTAGGAGATATATAGGGCAGGCAGGGTAAAATAAGGGAATATCAGCTGTAATGGCAATCCTGAGCTGTGGGAGTGAATCCAGCAGACAGGAATGTTCAGAGCAGCTGTACAGAAAGAGCCATAAAATACCTGAGTGTCCTGAGAGCTGCAAAACATGTTTCCTTTTCAATCTAAATAATTAGTAGGAAGAGAAAAGGCATGAGTAACTGCAGCACGAAGTTTTTCATCCGCCTCAGTTCCTTTCCGCAGGGAAGACATGAAAAATCCAAAAGGCCCTTGTCAAAGTGATGACCCAACAGCCCTGGGCAGAGATGAGTGAGTGGTTATTCAAACACAAAGTGAAATAATGACATGGGGCTTTGTCTCAGGAGTTTTTCTTTTGGGAGGTGTGTGGTCTTGGATTTCATCCGTGCACAGCCTCAGCACTTGCCTTCTGTGGCAGGCAGGTTGTAGTGAATTGCACTGGTACCCAAGAACTGAAGCTCTCACTTTGTTTAAAGCGAAAGATCAACATCATTACCAAAAGCCATATCTTGGAGACAATGAGCCACAGAAATGCATATTCCAATAAGGAGCAATCAAACAATATTCTGAAAAATCTCTGAGGAGGTTATGAGCACTGTGTATGAAACACCGAATTTGGCTTGTTCAGTGCTGTTCAAGAAGAGAAACATTCTTTGTTAGTGATTCCCAGTGATCCAGACAATTGTGACTTCCTCTGAAAAGCCTACTTTACCACATAATGACACGAGGCAAGTAAATGCATTGACTAGCCATTGGAATGGCTTTGCTGTCAGTCAGCATATTGGAAGGGAAATCTTCCAAATGAAATTAAAATATCAAAGTTAACTCAGAATTAGCTTATAGCTTTCCTGAGCCAAGTAACTGAGGGACAGCAGGGATGGGAAATGTGTGTCCTCTTGGCACCTCCTACACTGCTAGTTCAAATTAAGCCACACTATCACAGCCATCAACAGGATGTGTTTTCTGTGGTGACTTCTCATGACAAAAAAAACCCCAAACCCAGTCTTATCTGAAGTGTATTCTTCAAGAAGGTTTAAAGGACCGAAGGAAAAATGATGGTAAATTGGCTGAGCATTTCCCTATTGAATAACTGCCCAGATTTGTCCATATGGAAAGTACCCCCTCAGCAATCCTGAGGTTTGGGGCTCAGAGAACAACACCCATACTCTGGATTTTAATTATCAGTAAAAGAAGAAGGATTCCTGTCTGCTGAAGGATGGACAATCTGTCTTGGCTTGTTGTGCAAGGAGGGATTTGTTGTTTACAGGACCAGGATGTTTGGCAAGGAGCACGAATGAAGCAGTTCTCATCCCTGTATAACTGGTGCACAGATTCCTGATTTTAGTCAGGACCGATAAATGCAGAGTTGTACTTCCCACTGGGAGGTTCAGTGTTATATTGAATGTAGTGGGGCTGAAATGAGCACAAAAAAATTCATTTACAATCAGGTAAACATGAAGGTGTTTTACTGTGCATTTCTTTTTTTTTTTTTCCTACTTCAGTTAAAATGACCAAAAACATCTTCAAACACAATATTTGGAGATTTAACTTGAAGAGACTTCACACCAGTCAGTCCTGTGAAGCTCTTCTGAACAGCAATTGCTTCATGGATTATTTTTTGTTCTATTTTAGGTATTTCAGCATTTTTGGTAGTTCCTCTTCTGTGTCAGTGGGAGAAGTGTAGCCTCTATATTGCCTTGTGTCTCTTTTTTAATACACCCCTATGATACCATCTTGTCAAGGCTTTTAGCAGAAAGCTACAGTTACACAAGTATTACCATTTTTTTTAAAAGGAGAGGAAATTAAGATACAGTACTGGCCACTCTGTACTGATTTCTCCAAGGTCATAGAGAAAGTGAGTATATGGGGGGATGGAGAAATACTTAAAAGACTAAAAAATTTTAAAAATCCCTACAGGTGGAGTTAAATATAAATTGGCAGCATCACTAATGCCATTTCGCCTCTCTGAGAAAGGCCACTACTGGCATCACTCACTGAAAGCTGGCAGGTACCTTTTGAGCCTGACCTTTTGTTTAACTAATTCTCCCTGACTTAGGTTGTAATGCCTCAACATTTCCCAGTTTCAGAGAGCCTGAGGTTGAGTAAATAGCCCAGAAAATTAGTAATGGTGGAAGAATCTCCACTAGCAAAAGGAAAACTTCTTGTAGTCAAAGGAAAGACCCCAACCTGAACCAGATCTTGAGGTTACAACAGAACAGTGCTCTTCATGTTTCCTACCTCATTATGGTCTGAATTTGAACATGGCCAATGTATTGCACAGATTGTTGGGCTGCATGGACAGTCAGGTAAGGAGCAGTTGACAGTGGAAGATACACATTTTCTTTACAAAAAAAATGTCTGTAAACAATGATAGGCTGAGCCTGAAGTTAAAGAATAATTCTGCCAGGGGTATTACGGGCATGAGCCCTGTTAATTAGAAAATTCATTGAATGTTGACCTGGCTGACAAACAATATTGACTTCTAATGTGGTTAGAACCACGAGATTTCATTAAGTACTAACAGTTAATGACTTGAATAATTGGCCTCAGAGAGGGAAGAGATCTGTGTTGATACGAAGAATTGTGCTGGTTGTAGCCCTTTAAAAATGCAGAAGATAAAGCAAGACTTTAAGAAAAGTTCTGATTTAGGAAGGCTGTGGGGAAGGTTCTTAGAAAACAGAAAATGTTCCTATCTTCTTGTAATACAAATATTTTTGTATATTTTGAATGTTTTACGTTAAATGTTGTCCAAACAGACAGGTCTGGGAGTAATGTTGGGAAATTCAAGCACTGTTATGAATATTCTCTTTCTTTTCATTACCTAACTGTAGCTCTAACTCACATTAGGAAGGCTTTCAAATTGGAGCTAAAACGGCATGAAAAAGGTTAGTAGAAGTGAAGGTGATAGATAATCCTCCCAGTTTACCATGGACTGACAGTAGTTAGCCATAAAAATAGTTCTGCCCTATTATTATGGCTTGATCCCTGCGGGTTTTGTCCTGCTGTAGAACTGAAGTTGTGCAGATCCATCCAGCTCACACATAAATTTGCTCGTTGCATGACTTGCACTTGTTTTATCTTTGTCCTCCTCCATCATTTCCCAAAAGCGTGTGATGCTGCAGTGTGTTCCTCATGCCAGCAAGGCACCACCCTGCAGCCCAGCCTTGGCCTCCAGGATCTAAAGAGAAACGGGGAATGAGCGTGGAAATATCGAGTCTGGAGGATGACACTGTGCAAGGGGATAGTTTCAGGGTCTGTGAGCTTCCAGAGAGATTCCTGCTTGCTCATGGAGAATCACATCTGGTTATGAACTAGGAAATCCACTAATTGTGGCTGCTCCATCCCTGGAAGTGTTCAAGGCCAGGCTGGGTGGACCTCTGAGCAACTTGGTCTAGTGAAGGTGTCATTGCTCACAACAGGGAGGTTGGAGCTTTAAGGTTCCTTCCAAGCCAAACCATCCTATGATTCTATGGAATGCCACTGGTGAGAAATCACAAATCACTGTGATTCCACCTAAGCCTGCCACAGACGACTTCTTCCCTTTGCCAAGTCCAAGGCTGCAAAATTAACAATGCAGCTGTTATATGGATAAAGTAAAGCAGACATCGTGTGGGCTTGGGATGTGCAGATAATTAAAGTAAACTTCCATCCCTTTTTTGTTGCTCACATACACTGACACAGATGAAATAAATCATCAGCACTCTGTGATTGCCACAGAGAACCCAGGATTGGAAACAGAATTACTCATTTTAGGAAGTAGGTACCTTTATATGACAGTTGATATGTATCAGAGGAAAAAATGGGATGGGTTTCATTATTTGGTTTCTATTATTTCCAAAACTCACAGTCCTGTGCCTCCTACCAGGGCTACCTCTCTGAGGTTACATGGTAATAAACAGACATTCTGGATAACTAAGATCTGTAACAACCTCCAGTAATTTCCTGTATGAATGACTTTATGTAATTTATTATAGTTGCATGGATGTTGCCAAGAATTGGTCAGGATTTTCACAAATTTTAGTTCTCCATATCTCCCTTGCAAATAGGGCAATGAGCAACATCTCATTTCAGGATGATCATCATATAACAAAATGTAATATAGTGCTTATCAGAATTCTATAACCTGCAACTATATTTTTCACTGTCTTTGTTTAGATTAGCATTCTTTTCAATGTCTTTATAATACTGCTTTGCAGTCCATGCATGCTCAGAAATATACATCTGAAGAACAGTTTAATTCTTTAAACCTGCCAAGCAGATTATCAGTTATTAAATCTTTCCAAATCTCTCTGCTTTACAATAAAATCAAGAGAGTTCAGGTTATGTTTTTATAGCTCTCTTTTATAACTAGAGACTATAATTCTAGTGAAAAAGTTGTTAACTGAGGCTATTTATCATGGAGCCTAGGAAGTAATCAACTTCTCCATGGACAGCTATAAATACAGGCTTCCAGGCTGGATAAAAAGCAGTCTGTTTGGAAACATTTCAAAACACGGGGAGTGAAGGGCACACAGCAAGAGGTGGATTTCCTCCTATTTGTTCTGTCACCTGTTCAGAACCAAATTTCCTGTCTCTCTGTCCCAAGGAACAGGAAAGACATCTGATGAGTACAGTGGGTTTAATGCCTCTGGTCTTTGTGAACAGGAAGCGTTAAAAGGGGCCTGAAGATGCAGAAAACTCATCTTCAGAAAATAAGATGTTTTAAGTAACTTCAGGCAGGATGATCAGAAGTGTCATTAGCAGTTTGGAGAGTTTGGGGGGGGCAAATTAACAGATTTGTGTTCTGGCTTTTTGTGGGTTGGAAAAGCCTTTTCACCCACAGCTAAGTCTTCTGTGCCCTACCAGTCCTTTAAATCTCCTGTAGCAGCTGCTGCTGCTCCAGGGGGTTCTCCTCCTTCTCCAAGCTTTTCTGCAACTCCTCTGTGTGTCTTTTACTTGTGGTATTTCATTTTTTCCACACCTCTGCTCTTGACTTTTCTTTTTCATGGCCCTTATCAATAACATGAAGTGTATAACTTTCCATCAGCTTGGACACGAATGCTTGGACAGCATTCATGTTTCCAAGGTCAAAGGCATCCCAGGGTAGACTTTGAGTCATACGACAAAGGGTGAGTACCTTCAAAAAATCCTTCTCATGCAAAATTCTTAGCAACTTCTATTTACTACACAGAATTTCATCTTCAAGATGCACTTTTGCTGGGATGAATTTAAGGACTCAACTTCCTGGCATAGCTGTATGCCATTAAAGAGGAGCAATCTAAAAAAAAATCCGGTGGCTGCTCATATCTAGTGTGGCTCACAGACAAGAAAATTCAGTGTTTAAAATAATGTGTGATATCAGCTCCTTGTGTTATTTCCTGTTTTCATGTTCTGCAGTGTAATTTTGCTTGGTTGAGATGTTATATTTTATTTTACACTCCAGCATGGTCTAAGCTAACAATATACATCTTTATTCCGTTCTGTCCTTTTGCAGCTTTAATTCTGAAAATGTGTCCTGTAAGCTTCAAGCCAGACAAAGAAAAGAGTCCCAAAGATCAAAGAGGTGGTAGAAGATGAAAGGAAACTAGAGAATGCCTTTGGGGATGAACAAGGAGTCTTGAGGAAAAAGGCACTGAATATCCAGTCAGTCACCACCAAACTGTGGAGAAAAATCTCTGTGAGAAAGCAGAATTATACAAGGAAGGATGACTGCTATTATTAAGGTAAGAGCTGAATTTCCTATGGTGTTGTAGGAGGGGGAGAGAGAGATAATACACAGAGCCCCAAGGTCTGAGACTCTCTCTGGGCAGCTAGTCACTCCTTTTCCTTCTCCTCCCATTGGCCGGGCCACACTGACACAGCACCTGACTCCAGCGCTCAGTTTTGTGGCCTTGGTTCCACAGGTCACCGTGGCCACTGTGACATCAGCATTGCACACCCAAAAAAACAGGCAGGGACAGCCAAACCTGTCCATGGTCCTAGGATGCTGTAAAACGTTTGTGTCACCCTAGCGTGTCTCTGTCATTCCTCATGAAATTGCTGACACTCAGCATCTCACAGTCCAGTTCTACTGCAGCTTGCTAAGTCCAGGCTTAACTGGTGTGGGAAGGTCCCTTCGAGGCTCAGGCTCTTGAAAAATGGACAAGGTTTCCTGTCATAAATGTCACCACAGCCAGCTATTTATCAAAGCATGGTACAGTGCACACTGGAAAGGCAACATGCTGTGGGGTTTGCTTTTGTTGGACGTTCTGGGAGGAGAAAATAGCCCAGCAAAAATCAAACTGCTTTAGAAATTATTTAAAGTAAAGACCAAAGCAATCCAAAACATACTCTTCCTGGGTTATTAAATTACAGTAAAAACATTAGTCCTGCACAGATCATTATTTTATCATTAGCTTAATGTCATCAGTTAATGAAGAAACATCCATGCAGCTAGTGGATATGATTCGTTAGGCTACACACACCCAGGGATAACAGATGCAATTAAAACGCTGCCAAAGTCATCTTTGTGAGGAAACTTTTTCTATCAGTGCACCAAAAGCATTGCGTCTTTCTGGTGGTGGAAAATATTTTAATTGTACCCATATGGCCATTTGTTTCCCACTAATCCCAACTTTGCCCATGGCATCAAGATAGGAAGTTTTCTACATAAAGGATTTACTGTTCTTGCAATACCCCTTCCACGTTTCAGGAAGGTGTGTGTTTAAAGTGTCTCACTGATATGGGGTCAATTAAATAGAAAAGGAATAAGCATCTAAATTATGATGGCCCTCCACTGAAATTATAATAAGATTTATTTTTTTATTATTTGTAACCCCTTGGGGCTACAGTTTGTTTCAACAGCATCTGTATCAGGTTAAAAGTATCTATGAACTAATCTTGTAAACTGAAGATTTAGCATCTTTCTACCAACACTATACATTTTATCAAAGCATTAAGTTTAATCCTACTACATTTTATTACAGGGAGGTTGTAACTAGTAGTGGAAAAGATAGAAATTAATTAAGCAGAGCTGCCTGTACTCACTCCTTGGGACTGTTTCGGTGGATGCAAGAGCTCCTTTCATTATTTAAAGTAAGGTTAATCCCAATGAACAGGTTAACATTAATAGCACAGAATGGCAGTGGTACAATGGACCCGGAAAACGTTGTGCATTAGCTGCAGCTCCAACATGTTTGCTGCCATTTCAGGCATCACAAAGTGCCCCAAGGCAGATTGTATAAAGCAATGTCAGCTGTAGTAAATTCCTCCCACCTCCCAGCCCACCCCAGGAATTTCTGCATAGCCAGTAGAGTAAATTAAATGCTTAGGAAAGAACAAAGAAGTTGCAACTCAGTTTGACTCTGAGTTGTCTCAGAAACAGCTTTGATTTTTCAAAATGGACTTCTCTTGAATTATCAAATTGAGATGACATTACAATGGATACAAGCTCAAAACATGTGCATCACTCATGGGCTTTAGCCAATATTTTCAGGTATATTTTCACCTGTTAATATTTTTTCTCGTGTTGTCCCTTCTCCAAAGGAATTCATGATTCTATATTCATGTTTATGGATGATGTCAGTCTATCATGGAGGAGGTCAGTCTACCTTTCAAAATAATTTGCAAAAGTTTCCAGGAATAAGTTTCCTAGAGACCATTTAAGGACCTTCTGGACATCACAGAATGAAATCTAAGGTTTTAAATTCATACTCTTTATATGTGTATGCAAATTTCTCTGAGTCACCATTTTAAAACTGAATCCTTGATGATTCCTGTGGTCAGGTAATGATAGAGAGAGGAAATACTAGCCAGCTTACCTGAGACACCCTCTAGGTCTCACAAATAATGTCCTGAGACTTTTGGCAGCTCATCTCAGAAATAAAGAGAGAGATAGGTGATAGGTTGGACTCGATGATCTCTATGGTCTTTTCCAACCTTACTAATTCTGTGATTCTGTGATTTTTCTTAACAGCCTTGCTATAAGTAAATAATTTTTTTTCCTAGACCTCTTCCTAACTTAAATTGTTGGATTTTGTTGCTTTATTGAAATGTGTACTGCATGGCCAGGATTACTGAGTCATGAGAAACATCTGTCAATCTGGAAAGCATAATTAACCTAGTTTTCAGCCAAGAAGGAAGCCAACATTTTTCAGTCTTGTGTATTGAAAACCAACAAATACACTGTGTGTATGTAGACAGGACTGTCTTCCAAAGGCACTATGTAAATGGGTATCTTCTAACTGGAAAAAAATTGGGTCATTTGAATTCAGGATTCAGGTGTGGATTCAAGCACTTAACTAGGCAAGCCAGCCTGAAGAGCTCCTGATTCATTTGGTAGCAAAGGGTGGAGGAAATGATGACAGGGGAACAAACTCACCTGGGTACATCTTGTCCCAGCACAGCCATCAGTGGGAATGTGGTCATCCTCACCTGCCAGGTTTTCTTGTGCTGCAACTGGTGTAAGGGCTGACACTCCTGAACTGGGCAGAACGATGGTCCAGCAGGAGACCCGTGTTGAAATGAAAAGCAGGAGTTCTGGACAGTTTCATCCTCCAAATTTTAAGTTCAGCAAACTACACGGACCAGGAATTAATTTGTTCTTATGAACTTTATGCTTGAATTTGTTTGGAAATCACAACAACAGAGAAGCATTGTGCACCAGCAGAATTTCTATTTGCACATTAAAGCAAACTCAATGAGCTATAGCAGTGTATTTAAATTAAGGTCAGCTTAGTTTCTGAACAAAAATTTTGTATTCTGCCAACAGTGTGTCTGAGTGGATTTTTAGAGAGGGCAACTGGGGAGCATCTACCCTCAGGTATAGTAGTAAATGTAAATGCAGTGCAAAGCATCTTGAAGAATCTTGAGTCGTTTTTCTGAGACGATTAAAATTTGCAGTAGGATGTGGTTTTATTTATTTTTTGGAGGAGTTTCAGATTTTCATTTGTAAGAGAAGAGGCTTGCAAGGTTTTGGTGCTGGATGTTGGCATTTCTTAGCACCTTGTATAATTTAAAAACTAAGCTGTAACTTAACTACCAGGATTTAGGTAAGGCTCCTTTGAAAATACAGTCCGTCTGATGTCTCTCCTCATTACAGATGTTTAATAAATGGCAAAACAAGCATGAGTGCCTGAACTGCTACTTCTCAGATGTTTGTTCTAGGGAAATAAGGAAGTTTGAGAAAACTTCCCTTTTGTTTTCCAAGTGTTCACTCTATTCCAGTTGAGGGGTGAATGGTACAAGGTTTTGTTGTGTTTCACAACAGCAGGAAATTCAGGTTTTCACGCAAAGGAGGTCAGAAGGTTGGCTGCAATCTCCAGTAGCCCCATGAGTTCAGTCTGCAGAGGAGAAGAGGGTGCAGGGGAGATGAAGTTTCGTTCAGTAAATGTCCTTGAAAAGGATTTGCTTTCTAGGCATAAAGAAATGTGTTTTTAAAGGTAGCCTGAGATTCCTAAGCTTGTCTTTGTTGCAGTTCTCTAGTAGTGCCTAGTGGTCCCTAAATGAGAAGGCTAAAAATGCTTCTACTAAACAGTGTCTCAACCCCAAAAGTGCTGTTTACCTAATATTTGAATGAGACTTTCTAAAACAATTCACAGGTTCACAGGCTATTCTGAGTTGGAAGGGACCCACAGGATCATCTAGTCCAACTCCCAAGCGAATGCCCACCCAGGGATCAGGCCCACAAGTGTGGAACCATGGGCACACTCCATACAATTCATGCCCTGAAGGCTATCCTGGCTACTTTTTCCATCATTTCAAAGAAAACTGTTCTGATTTGCTGAAAGATGTTTAGTTTGCATTCAAAATGAAGTCTGGAGAGTTTCTGGCTTGAGCCTATCTGGTCTCTGGCCTAAAGGTACTAAGTCTGTTACAGGGTGAGACAAAGCAGATCCCATCATCCCTCTCAGTCTTTAAACCTGTGGCAGGAACAGGAGAAGTTTGGTAAAGCTGTTACTTGCCTTTTGAAAAAGCAACAATATTTCAAAGACAAAGTTAAAAGGTATATTAACAGAAAAATTTACCTCTGAAACACAGAAAATAAACTAAACTTCATGAATATAAAATGAAAATGTTATAGCATGTGTTTGAGATATGTAAGCAGAATATATAGAGAAACTCAACAAAAAGAAGAGAATTCTAGTAACTGAATGTTTTACATTAAGATATTAAGAGATAGTAATAGCTGTCTAGTTCACAAACCAGGACTTTTATCCAAATAATGTCCCCTGGTTACGCAGACAACGGGTCAGCTGCTTACCAACTTTATGTGTAAAATAGAGCAGGAAAAATAACAGACATATTCACCCTAGACTTTGAGAAACCTTTGATTTATCGCTGAAAATGATGGGAATGAAATCATATTCTCTAGTCCTTTCTTTCTTCTTTTTCTTTCCATTTCTATTCTGCTTCCAGTTTCTGATTTTTCTTTCCCTATTCTTTGACTTTTAGGAAAGACCTACCATATAAAACCCCAAGAGCAACAAAACAACAAAACCCAAGTCAAGCTAATGTCTAAATCCCTTTTTCCCTCTCAACCGTGAAATTGTGGGGACACATTTTTCATACACTCAGAGCTGTTTGTTAATTAGAAGATGTCGTTGTCTTTGAGGACTCCAGGAGGTAAAATCAAAAGTCTTTGCATGCACAGAGATAGCTTTGGAAATGTATCCCTACGGTGACCAAATGGATCAAAATAAGTAAAAAATAGAAAAGCTACAAGGGGGTTCAATTGTTTAATCAAAGAGAGGGATAGGAATTACAAATGTATGAGCAACTGCCTTTGGAAAAGGCTTCAGAAAATATGGCAGAGCCCTGCATGCAAATATGTTGACAAAATCTACTTTCCTGTAAGAGACAGGTCAGCTCACTGGAACCATCTGCAATCTTTATAGAGGCTTTAGGGTTGAATATTTTTTTTTTTTTTATATTGTTCTTTCCCAAAATTAAAGCTACATTTTAAATCTTTACTCGTGCCATCTTAGTAATTAGTTCCAGCATCTAACTGTGCCAATCACTGCCACCATAATTTTTGTTAATTAAAACCAGTCATGTTAAGGGAAAATTAAAAATGTAGAAGCTTCAAGTCTCATACCAGTTGCTGTTGTGGAGATTTGGATGCTTTGCTTGAAAAGGCATCCTTTTTTTACTGAAACAATTAATTTGCTGCAGTTTTACTTTTGTAGCAGCACATCAAGGCTGAGGTTGCTTGGTATGATAAATATTAGCATGTAGGCTGTATTTTGGTGCGTGAAGAAGAGCAAATTAATCCAATGCTGCTTCCAGGCAGTATCCTTCTAGCCAAGGGAGGGATTGGCCAAATGTTCATTTCCAGAGTATTCACGCCCCAGTCTGTGCTCTATATCCACTCAGTCCCAGTCTGTGCTCAGTATCAGCACCACTTCCACCATATGTGCAAAACACCACAAGACCTGGAGCAGCTTCTCTGCTTTCATGTGTCCTTGCAATTATGTGTTTCCTCTCAGTGCCCCTGCTTTGTTCACTGCTGTTGAGACAAAAAAGAAAGGATCAAATTCCTCCTTGCAGTAACTCCACTGATGTGAGCTCACATTAGAATACTTCGTTCTTCTCAAAGGCAAAATTATCACGAGCAGTGAGAAGGGTTTGGTGTCGCATTAAGGCTTTGTAAAAGAGCCAGATTGCTCATACTTTATTAATGAGGATTTTCTTTTGACAGATGTGCTTTGTATCGCAGTAGCTGGAAGTGGTTTCAGTGTTACAAATACTTGTATGGGAAACGCTGGGGTTACTCACAGCTAAACACTGATTTTCAAAGAGCTGACATGAGATCCATGATGTATCAGTTAATGAGGAGGTTTTGCCACACAGCCTCATGCTGTTCGTGAATCCTTTTCTATGAGTGAACACAGGGCATCTAACTGGAGCATCAGAGACTCACATTTTTGCAAGCTGTGCCCCAAATTTGCTGGGTAACCTGGATGAGCTTCTTCATCTTCCTGTGAGACAGTTTTTCCTACAGCAAAATAAGCATTGTGGTGATTTTTTTCTCTTAGAAGGTGAATGCTGAGCAGTGTTCAGTGCCCTACGACATGTCAGTGTGTATTCTTATTTCAGTCACAGGCAGATAAACATTATTTTTTCCAAGCAGATGTCCATCGTTGACCCCTTGCTGTGAACGCCTTTGCCAGGCCATTAGCACTGATGGATATCAACAGCAAACACTAAATGGGATTAATTACCACTGCAGTTACCATATCATATCATGTAAGGAATTAATCAAAGGAAAACTTCTTGGTATCTTGGGTACCACAGCACCCAGGCCAGTAAAGGCTCTCTTTATGTAACTGAAAATCACAGTAGGTCCCACAATTTTTCTGTTCCTGCTGAGAGCTCCTTATGAACAAACCCATCACTTTCCCACCCCCATGTGTTTACCAGGATTTTGTGATGTCTGCAATCTGACACTGCTGCCTACTGCTAAATCTTATTGTGCACTAAGGTGTCTCGGAGAGTGATTCACTGAACTGAATAGAAAAGATATTGAAAAATTGCAAATCAGATTGTTTCCAACCTAATCAAAGATGCGAGAACTCATTTTGCCCAGTAGCCCTTCTGAGGACTGAGGAGATCAACGTGGCAACTGGAATTAAAAAAAAACAACAAACCAACAATAAAAGCTGCTGGCAGTTCAAAATAATGTAGTTATACTTTCCATGGAGTTCTGTAATGAAATGAGGAATGCAGTTAATTATACAATCCCAATGGTAATACCTGAAGTAATCAGCTTTCTACTGATTCTGTTCTTATTCCTCCCTGCCACCTGCCTTGTGTAATTTCTAATCTTGCTACAATAATTTTTAAATTACTGTTCAACATTGATGCATAAATAAGGAGATGAAGAGAGCTAAAACAGTGCAAACATCCACAGTGCCAACATAGTCTTATCTGTTGCAAAAACACTTTCCTTAAAGTCACGTAACTAGTCCTTCAAAGCTTTTAAAACATGCAAAAAACCCTAAAGAAATGTAATATCATATAGGGGGGAAAATTCTTAAGAATTTCTGCGGTTTGGGGTTGTTAAAAATCTCTGTAAATGAGCAATTATCCCTCAGTAAATAGTGGCACAATGGATCAGACATGCTTGTCAATACCATGTAAAACTCAAGCCCTTGCGATTACTTGTGCTTAAATTGTTCTACAAAGGACTCCAAAATATTATGAACTACAAGATTATGTTCCAAACCTGTCTTTTTTATTTAAAAATACACAAGAAATAATGACTGTTGGCCACATAAGACATCTGCACCTACCCAATTCCTTGACTTTTACGCATCAATCAGGATTTCTAATCCTTGGAAAGTAAGCGAGGGGACTTAAAATCTTCTGTAATTCAAGACTTCATAATTAAAACAATTTTGAAAAATACAGAACTGTTTGGATCTTTGCCTAATTTACACAGCTCAGTTTTTATGCTCAACAATTTTGCATTTACAGTGTGCCCAGAAGGTTCTCATATTCAGGCCCAGCAAGAGAAGGATTAACTTGAGGAATTACACCTTCTCTGTCTGGAAAGTTTCTCCTCCTTTTCTGGAGCCCCACTACACCGAAAATGGCTCTTCAAGAGCTATCACATATGATACTTGGTATAACAAAGAAGGCTCATTACTAAAAATGCAAGGCAGAAGTTTTGAGTAGTGTACTCACTATTGTTTTAAAGATACATTTACAAAAATTTAGACAGTTAAGTCTAGGGATTTGTAGTTTTATTTGAGAATTTTTTGTTAACTTTTTTTGGTGTCAAAATCAAGAATGCTTTGTAAATATCACCCCTCTGACTTCAAGTCTCCTTTGGATTTAATATTGTATAAGTCATGCTAAATATTTAATTTATTTTTTTATGTTTTCTGCTCTAAAGTTTGCATCCCTGGGATCTGATTCAGATTGATAATTCTGCCTTCAAATCAGGCATATTTTATTTAAAATTCTATGGAGAACAGAGAGTTCAAAAACTGTTTCATTATGGAAAACTCATTTACAATAATCCACTATATATGAAAAACATCTCTATTCCCCAGTACATGCAAAATGTAGCAAACCGAGACAAAGAGGAGGAATATAAAAATATAAGGATGAAGACGGAACAGAATTGCTAAGCAGGGAAAAGGCGCTTTGGACTCGTCGTTTTGGATCTATTCTTGTCGGTGAAAAAGTGGCTGTTTAATTTGTATTAAAACTGAATATCAGGTAATACTTCTCGTAGCAAAACTTCCAGAATTGCTGAAAGAAACAGCTTTCAGGGGAATAAGAAATAAGATGTTAGAAGCCTTTAGCTGAATATAGCCTGTGAAAATTGTATTTACTACAGACTTCTATTTCCTCTGGTTGGTGGCAGCTGAGCTCTTGGACATGTTGATCAGCTTCATATTTTCATCTTGTAGTCCTCCACCTCTCGAATTTCTCTCCGTTGCTGCCACAAGCAGCCACCTATTTACATCTGCACTAAATTTTTGAAGATGGGAACTTCCGTGACAGCAGATATTGAGATATTGTGCTTTAATACAGACACATAAGCCTTGAAACTCACTGGTTTTTCCCCAAAGAGAGTTCAAGAAATATTCTTCTCCCAACATTAAGTAATTTCTCCTACACTGAAAGCCTCAAGTATAATGATGCCACATGGTTATCAATACAGATACTGACCAAATTATAGCCATTAAGAATTAAGGAACAGATAGTCCTTAAATTAGGCAAATTTTGGAGTAGTAATTTTTCACAATTAATTCCCTCTCAAGGGCAGATGAATATATGTCATGTCCCTAGTAAAAGAATATTATTGCTACTGAGAGGTGAGATATTGTGAAAATCAGAGAGATTTTAACATAATGAACAGAAATATTACGTATATTTAAACTTGCCAGCTCTGGAAAAGTTTGCAGACAAAAGCATCATAAAGTGAATTCCGCATTTGTTGAAGTAGAGGAAAAATCCCCTGCTCCACAGAGGAAGTTAAACAGGTTTTCTTTGTATTCAACCTGCTGTCAGCATGTTCATAATTTAGGAAAATAACCTGGAAGATGGATGGGCAGGCTGCAAGGAGAGAGACCTGAGCCCAAGAGTGCAGCACAAAGAGCACTTGCTCTGGCATGGAGGCACAGAAATTATCGACACAGAAGCAAAACCTCGGCTGTAATTTCAATGGAAAGAAGTACTTTTGTCAGAATTGAAGATTTTGCTTGGAGGGAAATTCGTTTAATTGTTTCATAGGGGAAGAAAAGGGAAATGGTTCCATATGACAATATTTGGAAATACAAGTTTCCTACTCTCACAATTTATGTCCTGCTGAGAATGCCTGTCATGAAATGTATTATTGCAAATACATCCTGATGGAAATGGCTTCAAACTGAATATATTCCATCCTTCCTGATCTCCCAGGAGTCCTGCAGTGGAAAGGAGAAAGAATGGAGAAGTGAAATCAACCCCAACATTTGCAGTACAGGAATACAGCAACTCCTTTATGGCAGCTCCTGGCAACAATTTGAAAATGTTTTGCAAGAAAGAGCTAGAGGTACATTTTCTCAAGTAAGAGAATTCAAATGAATGCTAGGGATTTTGAATTCCCCAGCCACACTGCACACTGGAAAAATCTGACTTCTTAAATTCCCTTATACAGTGGTTTTTTAAAGGTTATTTCCATGTGAGTTTGTCTTGAGAAAGCTGTGGTCAGATGCTTCCAAATCTTACTCGTGTGAAGAAATCACTACACATCTGTGCATTCCTGCAAATTTAAGTTCACAGATGCATTTCTTAAAGCTCTGCTCTATGTCCCCATGATAAATGAAGTTTAAAAAAATTCTCCAGTAGTTAATTGCTTCTGTATTTTTTTTCAACACTGATTGGATCATTTCAGGCAAGTTTGATGAGGCCTGGAAGAAGATGGGTATCCCTGAAGAAGTCCTGGATCCCATCATAACTCCCACTTGAATTGACATCATACTTCTGAGGCATGAAGTGTCTTTCACTGTTCAAACTGCTAAAAAAGAATTTCATGCCAACTCCTAAATGCCCGGATTTTTTTTTTTTTTGGTTTTTTGTTTGTGTGCCTGTGTGAGAGTTTTGATGTTTTATTGTTGCTGGGTTTTTTTGTCTTACCTGCCTTTGTTTTTCTTGTCCTGAAAAAAGAGAAGTCATAAATGGAAAAGTAAATAAAAGGTACATAAAATCAAGTATTGCTACAGTGTGGAGGGCCTTAAAGCCAATCTATAAAGCCAGTCAAAGTCTCTCTTGCATATACGTGAATGAACTAAACCAGCAGCTATTATTATTTCTCTGACACCCACAGCATGTTGGAAGAGCAATTTCACATTTTAAGTAATCTTCTTTAAAGAAGAAGATGTGAACAATTTAGAAAATCACCAGTAAAGCAAAGCCACAACTTCTCTCTGCTATTTTCACTGAAGGGGAAAAAACAGATGGTTACTGCTGGTGCCACAGGACATAAACCAACACATACAGCTCAAAGTGGACTGTAAAGAAATGCATTTTATCCATGGTTGGTGGGGCAGGGGTCTGATCTCTACTAGGATGTCTATTTTTTTCTAAAATTGGCTCTTCAGAGGATGATTTTCATATATATGGATATATGGCATTTGTCTTTTAATAGATGCAGTATTTCAGCCAAGTCATTTCCTACCCTGAAGACACAAGAACAGGACACTTAATATGTCAAGAGTGATGGGTCTTAGGAGGATTTTTACCTTTACATTACCTTTATCAGTGATCATAAAACTTGCTTTTTCAGCACTATTTTAAAGCCAGATCAAATATTTATTGCACTTATGGGAAACATTTACATAAGCTCTTTAAAACCTGAGATCTGAACAGTAACACACCACCACAGAAAAAGTATCAAGACTCATTTGATTTCTTTCTATAACTTAATACCCCATGAAGAAGCAGTTTAAAGTGTGTGGATGGGCGTTCGCTTGGGAGTTGGACTCGATGATCCCGTGGGTCCCTTCCAACTCAGAATAACCTGTGAACCTGTAAAAAACAGCCCTGGCAGGAGCCAGCCTGACTGAAGAGAAGCCCCTGTGACTTACCTTCAGTCCACTGGCCACTTTTTTTCTCTCTGCCATGGTTCCCAGGCTCTAGTTGCTGTCAACTTTTACTTATTTCCCACTTATCATGGCTGTGATGTTTCTACCATTGTCCTTCCTCTGCACACCCATGAGCCACGTCCTGCAAAGCATCATTAATAAACCAACTTCACAAGTTGGTTTTAAAAAATATTTTTATTTAATATTTGAATTCCAGCAGCTGTGTAGAATTACTCTCTCTCTCCCTCTGACATAAATCTGTATATTTTTTTTTCTGCTGCCAACACACAGATTGAATAGATGATCATTTTGTTCTGCCAGACTGCTGCATGATTTTCTGGTTCTTAAAGGCTTGTTTCTAGGTAATCATTATTTGTTTTATTTAAACTGGAAAAGTGGAAAATCCCAAATCATGTCGACTGGGAACTTGGGTGCACTTAAACCTTGTGTTCCAAAACCCTCATCTTGTCTTCCTGCCTGTGATCAATTTATAATTACTCCAGAGGAAAAAGAAATCATACACAGCCAGAGAGAAGTCACAGGTCAGCATCGTGCTAAGTTGGAAAGTAAGCTTTGTACATCGTGTGTCATGACTTTTCCTGGAACTTCTATGTTTTCCTTCTTTTTACTTGCAAGGCTTTGATACTCCACCTAATATTTATCAGTATATCAAGCAGATCAGAACATTTTCTGGGATGCTTTACAAATAAGGGAGGAGCAGTAAAGTTCATCAAAATACCCAAATCCCATAGCAGAATGTACAACACTCTCAGAATGTATTTTGTTAGCAAAAAAGAGCAATTACAAAGCCACTTTTGGCATTGAAATTGTAATGCCTTATTAGAAACTACCTGAAGCTGCTCAGAGGAGCTGGTGGGAATGTATCTATAACCTGTAAGAGCAGTGGTCATCCACAGATTTGACTGACAACCAAGGAACTGCCAGGAGAACTGGAGGAACATCAGATGTAGGGAACAAAATCTTACTTTAATATCACTGTTTGCTTGCTAATGCTCTCTGTGTTTACACAGAAACTTTGTCTTTCAGAGGACAGAGTGGACTTTTATTCAGTTCTTTATATGGTGTTATCAGAGCAAGATTTAAGCACCTTCAGTCTCCCTTGAGCTTATTAGAGGCTCAAAGCTCTACAGTATCACTTGGTGACAAACCATTAGACCAGAGAACTCACGCCAATTTTGTGGAGGAGAGGCACTGCTGAAGGAATCATCCCTCTTCAAGTAGCTGAGGTGCCAGGCTGGTTTTGCCCTTGGCACATGAAGATTTTACTGCCACATATTGAATTATACACAGTTCTTTTCCATGGATGTCCTCCACCTAAAGCCTTGAAGCAGCACCATGCTTTGACTGCCAAACTTTACTGGACATGGGAATCAGACAAGTCCAAATATAATTTTCCAAAGCATGTGAAAGCTATTTAATGAAAATATTATACACTATGAAATAATTAAGGTTTATGCTCTCATAAGAATAATTTTTGGGCCGTATCCAACCTTAAATATTAATGTGTAGGATATATTACACACAGAAATTAATAACACTTTACTAGGTATTCATGGTTACCATGGTTTCCTGACATTGGAATTTTTGAATTTAGTTTAAAAAAACCCCTCACAACCCCAAATATTAATAACACAGATTAAAACTTTCCCCACCCATTTAATATGCAATATATATGAGGACACTTCTATTTCTCAATATGCACTTTATCAAATTCAGTAAATTACTGCATTCACATTTTCATTAAGTGTAGTCATGGAGTTGCAGATGGTTCTTAAAATCAGTCTTTACTTCATTTTCCATTATTTTTTCATTAAGCATGTCTTCTCAGAGACTTCTTCCTCCTTAAACATTTATGTCATGGAACCTGGGGTTGTCAGGAACACTGACTGATTTATCAGTGCTGAGGATACTGCATTGTTTCACATGGATTTCAAATCCCAGCCTCACATCACTGTCACTCTTATCCTGTATCTTAGAGCAAAATGTGCTGACGCTGATGAATTACTTATTAGGTACAAAAAAACATTACTTTATTACATACCATTAAAATAATAATTCTCAGGTTGCTAGGACATTTCCAAAACTCTGCAATACTCCAAGTTTCTCCCCTTTAACCCATTCCTTGGCTGATTAAGTGGTGTGGATATCTGTTGCACAGTGCCTGGCACCCCTCCACACCAACCCAGGGCAGGATTGTGTGCACAAGAGCCAGGGTCAGAGCTCCAGCAACAGTCACCACTAAAAAAGGCTCAGAGATCTGTTAGTGGAAATTTTGATTTCCCTTCTCAGGAACCCCCAAGTTTTTGATGTCCAAATCAGTCAAATGGGCACCGTATGTGGATATCTAGGATTAGGATTCTTGTTTCCTCTTTATGTGCATGAGTGATCTCACATATCTCAGATCTATGTCTGTTGATCTGCTGTATTTCTTAAGGGATTTTTCACACTGTCAGTCAGGATTACAGGATTTTGCAGGTTTGATGGGCATAACGTTATTCCTTTACCTTACAGGATTCATGTAGAGCCTCTAGGTTGCAATTTAAGTCAGAATTTCCCTTAGTCCTGAGCATGAGATATTGTACAAATGCAGAAGTTTTTCCTTTGTTGACTCCTGTTTAAAACAAAACGAATTTGCAGGCAGCCATTAGAGTTCTCTTCATGCTTTGCTCCACCACCTTTGAAAGTTTAAATTCACATGACCAGCAAGTTTAGTGGAAGTGGATTAGACCACACATGCTCACTTGGAGAAGAGCTTCTGGATAATTTTAAACTTTTGAGTTGAAAATATTTGGGAAGGGAGACAAGTATATTTGAGACTTTGATTAAAGCCATCTGCTTTTGCATCAAGCTGATAGAGATCTAGGTGCCAAATATTCCACATTCTGAAATTCATATATTGATTTTATTTTTATGTTAATTTTAGCAAAACTCTGAAGTCCCAGAAATAGATTCTCTTTCATCAAATCCACTTATTTGATCTTTTTCTGAAAATGCAACATGAAATTTAAAGATGCCTATTAGAATTATAAACTTAGACTGTGATTAAATAAATCTTGACTTCAGATACATCCTCTTTGCAAAAAAGGACTAAAAAAATAGAACTTCTCAGTCCCTTGATTTTAAATAACCAAGTCCTTACAGAGAGAATGACATTAGCTCTTAATCAGTTTTTAATCAGCCCCTGTTCAACCAGGGACACTTAGCTGGAAGAAAACTCAAGAAGCTTTAAATGCATGGAGTAGAAATGATAACACTAAGGCAATAGCAGCAGAATTTGTGAGGCAAATATAACCATGGCCCAGAGCATGTATGAATTGGTTACATCCCCTGATTTCAGCCCGGGTTCTGGATAATGGAATGCACCAGCACACAGCCTCAGACTGTGGTGGTGCACGGGGGGATCCCAGGAGCACCTGGCCATGGAAATTAAAGAGGTCCCAGAAGCTTGCACAGGATTATTCCTGCAGTAATTATTATGTAAAAGTGAAACCTAAAAGAAGAAGACTGTACACACCTCTATTTTGGTCCCACTTTCTCTTGTTCAAACTCACAGAAAAATTATTTACAATAATGAGCCCAAAGCTGTGTAAAATCACAGTTCTCTTTATTTAATCATTAACTTATTAAAAGATTTTTTATGATCAACCACGACTTTATTCTCCATATGTACTTTGTGAGGACCATTGGAGCTCAACCTGTCTGGAATGAAGTCTCTTCCACTGCGTTTCATACCTTGGACACTTGATAGTCTCACAGGGTTTAGTGACTTTAATACTATTATTGACTACGCATTTAAACAGCTTGATATTCATTTTGTTAGCTTGATATTCATTTTTTTCTATAGCAGTCAGAAGTTACTGTATTTATATATGAGTGAGAGGACTAAGTGCCTTGATGTATTTCGCATTCTTTCTTGGCAATTTTTAAATTAATACTAAGATGTGAAAGAGGGATTATGGTTAATCACCTCAAAAAAAGGGAAGTGTCTGGGATTAGTTCACAGCCATTTGCTGTGTTTCAGTCTCTGTGTGGGTGAGTAGCTGACATCTCACAGCATTTCTATTCCCTTCAGCTCCTCCAATGGTCCTTATTATTGTTCACAAACCTGTTCCTCACCTCCTCTCAATCCCTCTGCTGAATCTTCAGTACGTCTCTGTCTGCTCATGCACCTGATTTTCACTCCACTGTCTGACCCTGAAAACCAGTCTGAGATCCTTAACTTTTTCAACTAATTTGGTGACGTAGTCCTCGTTTCCTCTTTTCTCCCTTTCTAGTATTGTTGTTCTTACCTTCAACTACTTTAAAGTATCAGTTTCTTTTAAGCATTTCATTTATCCCTTGGTTTTCTGGTGTCAAGAAAATGGATGGAACATGATCAAGAAGAGTCTGTGTTTTTGTAGTGCAAGAAAAGCTGCAAAGGACTCTTCTCCAAAAACCCCAAACCAGGAAAAAAGTAATGAAAATCCTCCAAAAACTTGAGCAGCTGCAGGTTGTCCAAGGACATAGAATAAACACAATGAGCAAAAAATAACTAAAATTAATGAAGCTGTTGGCTGCTCAGGCTCTCACAAAATTATCTCTGCAGATGTAGATCACGTTATCATCAACTAATAACAAAGAAAAGGGAACAAAAAAGACCTTTACTCCTCCAAACAGTGATTTTTCAGTTCTAAGAGTAACAAGAGATCTTTTGGGATGAGATGGTTTTGAGAAATAAGTTCCAATGTTAAAGTGACCCGAAAACGGAACTGAGCAATGTACTGTGTTTCGAGAGCAGGTTTCTTTAGAAGAGAGTTGGAAAAGGTGTCAGCTGCAGCTGTTTCTTGGGTTCCCACTTGCACAAACTCAATTGTGATTAGAATGAAAAGAGGAAAAAAGAGGATCTGCATTATTGAATCTTCTGTGACAAAGTGACACTGCAGCACTGTAAAAACGTACAGCTGGCATTACATTCTTGCCATCTTTGGCCATCTAGTGGCTTCTTTTTCTCTACAAAATACAACGAATAAACAATTTATTTTTTTTTTGAAGAGAAACAAAGCCACAGACAGTGCATGTATTAAATAATTGTGCCTGGAGCTACAAAGATGGTGAAGGGGCTGGAACACNTATTAATGCTGCGGGACAGAAAATTGTTTTGGAAGCTTCCCAGAACCACAGAATCAATTGTGTTGGAAAAGGCCTTTGAGATCGTCGAGTTAAATGCTCAGTGCTCTGCAGTTCGAAGAGCTCCAGTGGAAATGCCATGTTCTTGCACAGGGATGTGCCATCCCAGGTGGCTTCACTTGGCACAAGTGACAACCTGGGGACAGTTGGAGGATGGGTTATATCAGGAAGGGCTTAGTGACTCACGGTGCTGCTGCATCCCTGCTATTAGCAACACAGTGGGTACCAAAGAGTGCTGTCACTGTTGTGTTTCACCATTTCAGAGGCAATTTTGGCATGGAAATGACTGGGGAAAGAACTTCCCTGGCTCTATTTGTGGATACTGCAGCATCCCAGCAACCGGAGATGGGACAGGGAGCCCTTTTCCCAGTGAAGAGTCTCAGGAGCCACAGTCTCAGCCTGACAAGCAGCACAGTGATTCCCTGGAGCTGCTCCCCCAAGGGACACGGTGCCTCTGGCATCCCCACGGTGCCTTTCCCTTCCCTGCCATGGGATGTTCAACCAACGTGGCAGCACCATGTCCCAGCTCTGGGGTGTCCCTGTGTGTCCCTGCTGTGTCCAGGTCTGGGCTCCCCAGCACAGAAGGACAAGGAGCTACTGCAGAGGGTCCAGCGGAGGTCACAAGGATGGTGCGGGGCCCGGAGCATCTCATGAGGACAGTGTTGAGTCTGGAGAAGACTGAGAGGGGATCTCATCGATGCAGATGAATATATCTCTGAGGTGGGTGTCAGAGGATGGAGCCAGACGCTTTCCAGTGGTGCCCAGTGACAGGACGAGGAGCAATGGCCATAAACTGAAACTCAAGTTCCACCTCAACACGAGGAAGAACTTTTTTCTATTGAGTGATGGCAGAGCACTGGGAACAGGCTGTCCCGGGAGGGCGTGGACTCTCCCTCCCTGGAGACATCCCAACCCCACCTGGCCGCTGCCGCAGCTGCCCCGGCCTGGGCAGGAGGAGGAGGATCTCCAGAGGCTCCTCCCAACCCTAATGGTGCTCTGACTCGTTAATCGGGATGGGAGAACTGGAACCACACAGCCCGAGACACCCCAACACCTCCAGCCATCCCGGGACACCACACACACGCCCACACATCCCGGGCACACCCCTACAACCAAAGACATCCCGAGACACCCCGCACATCCCGGGCACCCCACACACGACAGGCCGGAACGGCCGTTCCCGAGCAGCGGGGCCCCGGCGGACCCGGGAGCGGCGGCAGCGCCGAGGCGGCGCTTCC
>WEKX01017880.1:136754-172498 GCA_013390025.1 Pitta sordida
CGGGGCCGGGGCACCCCGGGGCATCCAGCGGCGGGGCCGGGCAGCAGGAGCTGCTGTCAGCCCTGCCGTGACCGAGCCGTGGGTGAGCGCTGCCCGCTGTCCCCCGCGGCGACAGGCGGGCTCAGACGGAAAGAGGACGGGGTTAGATAAGTTATTAGGGAGAAATTCTTCCCTGTGAGGGTGGTGAGGCTCTGGAAGAGGTTGTCCGGGGAGGTTTTGGCTGCCCCATCCCTGGAAGTGTCCAAGGCCAGATTGGAGCAGCCTGGGCTAGTGGAAGGTGTCCCTGCCCATGGCAAGATGAGCTTTACTGCCCCTTCTGACCCAAACCATTCTGTGATTCATTTATCCTGGAGTCAGACAGGCCTCAGCAGATTTTTACTGTTATTGTAATAACTGTTACATTCTCCTTTTTTTGTCTCTGAATAAATAAATGAATGAATGAATCAGGTGCATCTAGTTGTATAATGGCAAATATGTTTCTCGTCTGCTTATGTATAAAATTTGGGGATGCTCTTCATTAATTCCTGTGTGGTGTCTTAAGTTTACACAAGAAGAATTTTACAGATGGACATTTTTATAGATGCTTTGTGGTGGCTTAGGGCTCTATCAGCCAGTGGTGCAGCAGACGTCCTAGAATGGCATTTTATACAATGCTTTTATGTTATTAAATAGTATTTACCATCTGATAAACATCACATATTGTGTCCAGTAGCATTCTTCCAACTTATTTTTTGCTTGTTGATGATTTGTGCTCTTCCAGGGGCTGGCAAGGTTTGATTGCATATGGATGCCACTCCCTGGTGCTGATAGTGGATGCCAGTACTGCTCAGACTTTACAGGTTTTGGAAAGACACAAAGCAAGTGTTGTCAAGGTGAGATATATGTGTTTTTAGGTATATTACTTGGTTCTGCTGTGGATGTTATTTTTCTAAATGACTGTAAATGCTTGACACGATGTTGCACTTGATTTTCTGTTGTATTTTATATGATCTCTTTTATAATTGAGTCAAACCATATGTGCTGAAATTCTATCTGAGGTTCATGGTATATCTTCACAGAATATGTAGAGGTTGTAGAATATCTGGAAACATCTGTTGGTGTTACCTCAACTCTCCTTTGAAGGTCCTTGACTTGAAATTGCAGAGTTTGACTTTGGGTCCCGTGTGGAACAGGGTGCATTTCCTTGATGCACCATTTCTTTCTTTGTGGACGGTGAGAGTTAGGGTTTAGAGCAATGTTTGGCTGGCAGAAAAGTTTGATAGTTCTTGGCACAAGTGCTTGGTTAGAAGGCAGTAATTTATGGAGAGTAGTAGATTGTTAGACGGGGATTTTGGTGGGATTTTTTGTAGTAAAAGATTGAGTGTGCTTTCTGGAAATCTCCCACTGTTCTTCCCCTCGTGTAATTTTCTTTAAATAGACCATCTTCATATGGATACGTTACTTTATCAGTACTTTATCAGATATGGCCACCCTGATATTATAAAATTATGTAGTGCATTTGTGTGACAGAGTCCAATTAGGACACTTTAATAACATAAATGAGCTTCTCAAATACTGATGGAAAATGTTGGGTGTGGCCAAACTGATCCAGATCCATACAAGATCTTGACCAAGAGCCATACAGGTAATGACACTGTAGCTTTTTACATGATTGTAAAGTTCAGGAATTAGTTTTGCTTGATTAGAGAGATTAGAGAGAATTTTTATCTGACTGACAAAAAGAAAGTTAGAAGGGTTAGGTGTCAAAGTGGATACTTTATGTCATTTTTTGAGACTTTTGTCTGACCCCCAGTAAGAAGAGGTTGTTCCTCAGTTGTCTCAGAGCAAAGGTGTGCATGGGACAGCGGAGTCAGTGGTGTCTGAGGAGCAATTCCTGTGCTTGCCTTTGGGGAACTCATTTGGGGGATCATACCTTTAATTCCAGTTGTTTTCCAGCTGCCCTTTAAACAGAACAAATCAATTCCAGTGTCTGTGGTTGTGTAAAAATAGAAAACTTAAGGAGGTATCAGTGATAATGATGACTCTGCTTTAAAATGTTCATTTGTCTTAGGTAATAAATAGCACAATTAGTGTTTTGATCCATGCAGTGATAGCCTCTTAGTGTGTCCCTGTTACATTCACTGGCTTTGAGAAATAACATTATTTTCAGTAGGAAACCAAGTGCTAAAGTCCATTCATATGTAAGATAATTTTTCAAAACTATTACTGAAGCTTTGTGAACAGAAACAGACTGTAAAGAAATCGGTTAATTTATGAGGTGGAAGGATGGGAAGAGATTCCCTTCTATTTTAAGGAAACTTCTGCAGGACCACAATCATTACAAACACCTTTACATCTCTAAGAAATTTTCTTCTGTTCCTAAATTGTTGGGGTTTTTTTAAGAATTTGTGAATGCTAAGAATGTAAATAAGCTGGAGGGGATCTGTAAGAAGTCTGCAGTGTGTGTCTGACTTAAACTCTTTGTAGTGGATGCCCACACCACACCTGTAATTAACAAAGCAAAGAAAAAGAAGCAGTTTTTTCGTGCTTGTTCTGCAATCCATTTTGCTGTTTTTCTTTCAGTATTTCCTGGCCTTTGGCTGCCATAACTATGTCTGGAGTAGGTGATGGATTCACTGAAAATTGCTCTGTGTTAATTGTCCATCTGTACAAAATGTGTTTGTCGGGGACTGATGACTTTGTACAGAGTGGATTAAATCTGATTTTACCTTTAGAAAGAATATCTGGAAGTGTGCTTTTGCAGGAGAAAATCTCATTATGTACAAGAGAGTTTTTGATCTGTCACAAGAACGAGAGGGTTGAAATGACATTTGAGTCCTTTTTGATGTGTTAATAAACAGAGATAATAAGGATTTATAAATGAGGTGAGGTAGATGTGAAAATTTAAAAAAAAAAGGCACTTCTGGTTCCTGTTTCTGGCTGATGCTGCTGGATTTTGAAGTCAGGGTAGACAGACAGTGACCAGAAATGTAAGGAAATATAATTTCTTTTAACAGAAGGTCAGGTGCTGTGTGGGGACCTTGTTGGAGCAGTGTGACTGCAGAGAGAAAAGAGGTTTATGGTGTGAAAGCACCACATGGGCTTGGGAATGATCATGTAAAGCTCTCCCTTTTTCTTCCTCATAACTTGGTGACAACTCCTCCCTTGAGAAATTACGCTTTCCAGACTTGGAACTTGCATTGAAGTAATATGTATTTAGCTGAGGAATAAATATCTTTATAGGGTTTTACAGTTACGGTTATAGAGCCACATGCAGATATCCTCAGGGGTAATTCTCCTGTGAACAGCAAGGAATTGCAAAAATGAAATTTTATAGGTAGAGGGGAGTCTCTCAAGAATTCTTTGTGATTCTGGTAGAAACATGTTCTGAGTTTATATCTAGAGCTCTTTGAAGGTTGTGTGCTCTGTGTTTAATTTATTCATCCCTGTGACACCTCAGAGAGGGGCAGCACAAAGATGTCTGCAGTGCTCTGAGTGCTGCTATAAATCAATTTATGTGAAAAGTCAGTGGTGCCTAATGATAATTCTGTTTCAGATTTTTAAATATTGTGCCTTTCAATATCTGTGAAAGGTTCTGTGTTTGGCCTCACCCTTTCTCTGCCAGGTTGTGTGCCAGGTAGGTGTTTATAGGATAAATTTTGTAGTAGGTAAATTCCCATTGGCTTTAATGTTCTTAATTCCCATTAGAATTAATGTTTCTTTATTCTGTCAGTGTCTTCAGTCTCTCCTGGGGGCAGAAGTTCACCTTAAAACCAGCTGGGAAAACAGCTCCATGTTGAACAGACAAGAAGTCAGTGTTATCTCTTCCCTTGTAGTTTGAGAAGAGTTGGAGACGGAGTGTTTCAGATTTCAGGACACAGATTTTTCTCAAGAATTGGCAACTTGGAAGCCTGTGCAGCTTGGAATCCCCAAGTGGGAAGTGGGATGTACTAAGCAGTGGTGGCAACGTGCTGAAAAGGACTGAAAAGTTAACAAATGTCAGCAACAGCTCATTTATTTTATTGATGTATGAGACTAACCTTCCCTCCTCCCCAGTACCACAATACACTTCTATTTGTCAGATTAGGAAAACGACTTGTTTTAGACCATACCGGGTGGTTATTTTTCACCTCCCGTTTCTTTGGAAATCACTGGGTGTAGGTTTGTTGATGGCCACACAACCTTAAACATTGTCATTCAGTTTCCTCTAAATATTTGAGTAATCTCTTTATATACATAAATTGTATGTTTGGATTGCTGCAGTCACCTTCAGGAGCAAGGGCTGTTGATTTATGTAATTTGAGGATATAGAAGCTTAAAGGTGCTGGTGGCCTTAACTATTACAGTGCTGTTTGGCTGAGTTAATATTGGTTTGTCCATCTGAAAAATATAAAGTTAAGTGTCTGTGTTATGTATTTGCCTCCTTTGACCAATTTCCATCTGTCTCTTCAGGTTAAGTGGGCTAAAGAAAATTACCATCACAACGTTGGCTCTCCGTATTCTTTACGTTTGGCTTCTGCTGATGCTGCAGGGAAAATCATTGTGTGGGATGTGGCAACAGGAACAGCTCGTTGTGAAATACAAGAACATTCCAAGCCAATTCAAGGTGATGATAGTGCCTGATGTTTATGTGGAAGTTATTTTATGGAGTGTTGTGTACAAATCCGTCACCTACATTTCATAAGCCATGCTCAACTCTGACAGTGAATTTTACTGCTGGGATTCCCAGCCTTATCTGTGTTTGCTCATTCTCATGAGTAAATGTAAGATTTACTGTCTCCCAGAGGAGTGCTGCGAGATTTAATTCATTATGACAATATTTTCCCAGATCTTGTGACAAACATTTAGAATCTATTTTTCTGAGTGTTACTGAGTGAAATAAAAACATTTGCAGTTTCAAGAACATCTTCCTGCTTTGCAGCTGGGGTTGTGGGGCAGCTTGCTTTGCACATGAGTATTATCTAGTGCTGTCAGGGTTGCACATACAGGCTGACAGTTAATTAGGTAGTTCATTGTAGAGCTACTTCTGATCAAGTATATGAGCATGACAACATATATTTGCAATGTAGGTAAAGGGAGAAGGGGTTTTTTGAGCATTTCAGCTATTTAAAAGCTTGTGATGGTGCTTATGTTATACAGAGGCATGTTAGCTGCAGAGTTAACTTCTTGTTAACTTACAATTTAATGGATAAGGACACAACGTGGCTGCTTTTTTTTTAATTTTTTTGCTTTGCTTTTCTGTAAAACTCAAGGAAAAGCATTTACCAGCTCTGACAAAGCTGAATTGACAAAACAGAGGGGTAGCTGAGGAAAGAAAGGGTTTTTTGAACTGTAGAGAAACTGTGACCTGGCAAGGTGATAGATTGAGTGGTACGAGCTGCATTAACCCAGTTTATTGTTGATTGTTAAATATAAATTCAGGCCATGACTGGAACTTCATTTTTAGAATGGTAAAATAGAAACATCTTGTTAACAAGGCACTATTAATTTCTTTAACGATGAGGTATAGAAGAAGAATGGGTTTAAAATTTTTCAGTTAATTTCACTGTTGTTCCTTCTTCCTTTTGACAGACATGCAGTGGTTGTGGAATCAAGATGCTTCCAGAGATTTACTTCTTGCAGTTCATCCACCTAATTATATTGTCCTGTGGAATGCAGACACTGGCACCAAACTTTGGAAGAAAAGTTATGCTGAAAATATCCTGTCTTTTTCATTTGACCCCTTTGATCCCTCACACTTAGCTTGTAAGTTTATATGTAACAATAGTGTGTCACCAGGGAAAATGTTAAACTAGAATCTCAATATTGAGATTAAAAGTAGTGGATTGGAGGGAGTAATGTCGTAAGTGAAAGTCTCCAAAGAAGTCTCAAAGCAAAGACAGGGAGTCTTTGGCCAGTGTGGAATCATCTGAAATAAGATGAGGGAAGGGGCAAAGCAGGTATGAGTGGAGGACTTAGAGATCTGAAAAGAAATGTTTGAGACATCACAAAAGGAAGAGTAAAGAGTAGACAGCTGAAGGAAGAAGGTTACAGAGAGCCCTGTGAAATGTAAAAGGTGTAAAAGGATGGCTGCTGAGGGAGAATCCAGTGAGAAAAAGTAGACCAGAATAAATGTTAGTTTCAATATTTTTTTAAGGGATTCAGTGTGAGCATCAGTTTCAGCAGCTATTCAGATGTCAAGGGGGATGTAGTGAAGTTTCATTCATCTGTGCAGAAAGAAACAGAGAAATAAGAATCACCTTTTTATTCTTGGATTTAGCTTTGTACTTTTGGGGATGTTTTATCTGCCATACCATTCAACCTTCTATAAACACCTTAACGATACAGCTGAACCAAAACTTTATAAATAATGCTGTGAGTTCTTGATTCTTTGTGCTGTGCTCTGCATGAGAACAAACATGAGCCAATGTGCACAACCCTGTCTTCTATTTGCATTGTGAAGCTTAAAGAAAATCAGTTGATGGGAGAGAATAACTTTCTGCCAGTAATGCACTATTTTTTAGTATAAACTTAATTTGAAAGTTGACTTTTGTGGATATTAATTAATTGTAATGTACCATCTTCTGTTTTTTCAGTAGAAACTGCTGATTGTCTAGAATGATGAGTTTTCTACCTGATAAAGTATTAAAGTTATTAGCATTTTTTCTTACTAAGATGTCATTAAACTGGAATGCCACAGTCAAATTGCAGATTGAATATTGTTTTGTTGTTGTTTTTCCCTGTTGGTACAGTGCTCACCAGTGAAGGAATAGTGTTCATCTCTGACTTCTCTCCTTCCAAGGCTCCTGCCAGCTCAGGGAAGAAAGTTTACATCTCTAGTCCCCATTCCAGTCCTTCCCACAACAAGCTGGCTGCTGCTACAGGGGCCAAAAAGGCCCTTGATAAAGTAAAAATCTTAATCAGCAATGAAAAACCAAGGTAGGTTGGAAATATTTCTTCTCAGGTAATGTTCTGTTTTATATATTGAGTTGAGAGACTTTGAAAACTGAGCACAGAATGAGGGTGATTGTCACCAAGGTGACCTAAGGACAGTTCATTGCCCTGTGTGGAGCTCAGGAACCTCTTCAAAATACAGCAAAATGCACGGCAGTGTAAAAACTGAGGTGAGCACTGTGTTTAAGGGTAATTTCCCCTGAATAGCAGGACATGTCAGGGCAGCCAGCACTGCTCCTGAGTGAATAGCTTTGCCTGTGACATGTGCAAGAGTTACAATTGATCCATTTGAATGAAATGCTATTTTTTAAATTACTCTATAATCGTATTTAGACGAAAGTCAAGGGAGTGTATTTCTGGAAGTCAGTGATGCTCTGCACTGCTGTAACAGTTAGATGGAAATCTGCAGTTGCCTTGTGATCAAAATAGGGATTACTTGAAAAAATGCATCTGGCAGGACAATTTATACTGATAATTTTATTTTTAATTTCGAATGTTGAATGAACCTGATGAAAGTTCCTCTCTGACATTTTACAGTGCTGAGTCTGTGACCCTCAACGACTGCCTTCAGTTGTCGTATTTGCCTTCCAAAAGGAACTACATGCTCTTGTTGTATCCCAGAGAAATTTTGATTCTTGACTTGGAGGTGAATCAGACAGT
This sequence comes from Pitta sordida, assembly GCA_013390025.1. Taxonomy (NCBI): domain Eukaryota; kingdom Metazoa; phylum Chordata; class Aves; order Passeriformes; family Pittidae; genus Pitta; species Pitta sordida. The sequence continues at coordinate 144,327 of WEKX01017880.1, forward strand.
GGGTGTGATTGCAATTGAAAGAACGGGTGTGCCTTTCATACAGGTAAGGAAGGTTTGGTTGGGTTTTATCGTTGAAATAGTTGATTGAGATCGTATTTGTGACCCACTGATCGTTGTGTTTTCATCAGAAAATGAAAATAACTTAGTTCAGCGGGGAGTAAAAATATCCTCTGAACCACCAAACAATTAAACCCTTTTAATTAATTTTCCTTAGTCACAAGTCCTGTAGCTAAAAAAATTCAACGCAATGTCACATTAATGATTACATTTCTAATGACTTGCTTATAGATGAGGAATTTTATGTTCTTTTGCAAGTGCCCTTGTCAGAGGTCAGAGTTGTGTCTGTCCCTTTGTGCAGGTCATTCCATGTTTCCAGCGGGATGGGTTGTTTTGCCTCCATGAAAATGGTTGTATAACTCTGAGGGTTCGCAGGTCCAACTGCACCATCACCGGAACCCCAAACGAAGAGCCAGGTAAGTTTTGGGCCAAAAGTGTCCAGAAATGAACTTTGATGCATTTTAATTAATAATTTAACACCAATATTAACCATCATGCCTCCTACAGGAGGGTAAACTAAAGCTCTTCTAGTGTTTTTTCTCGTGTGGATTTAATTTATTTTGAATTGGTGCTACATTTTCCCAAAACAGTTTTTGACTTCTCTGATACTAAGTGTAAAAAAGATTATATTAATATCCTGAAAATCCTTTTAGCACTAACTAATACTTAAATTATGGAGTGGCTTATCAGTCACAAGAATGTTTTAGATAAAAGATGATTAGAATTTATCTTTAAGAAAAAGCATTTTTCAGGCAATCACAAGGATTTGGAAGTCACTTGGTCAGCTGGAAAAACTGATTTTAAAACTGAGATGGGAGTCAGACTAGATGACCCTGTGGGTCCCTTCCAACTCAGAATAACCTGTGAACCTGTGTTGGCCTAAATTTAGATCAAACCCAAAATTATTGAACTTTTATGTCTTACAAAAACCTAATAAGAATGGCCTTTAAATGGGAGAGACTGGGAAAAAACGAAAAACATCATTCTGTAAAGGTAAATGAGTGATTTGTGCTTTGTTTCACTGGTTTCAGTTTGGGCAGTTTGGTAATTTCTAGTGAGCTGCATTACCGGTTTCCAGGTGCACCAGTAAATCCTGGAGTTTGGGATTATGGAGAGCAGATGCTCTTCCTGCCCAGATATGACGCAGTTATTTTACAAGATTCATGTGGATCAAAGTATTTTAGGGACAAAGTTACATTTAGAAGAACTTTCCAGAGCTGTGTTTTGCAGCAGTTTGTGGTTTTTAATGGCTTTTCCTAATTGTTGCACAGGAAACATGTGGATTTCAATGAGAGAGCTCAGTCCTGCTTCAAATGTGCCTCTGTTGATCAGTCCCATCTGAAGTTTTTCACTCTAATTGTTTGTCCTGTGTGGGCCATTGATGTTGCAGATCCAGACCCGGTTCAGGAGCTGGTCTATGATTTAAGGAGTCAGTGTGATGCCATCAGGGTGACAAAGACAGTTCGACCCTTCTCTATGGTGTGTTGCCCGGTGAATGAGAATTCTGCAGCTCTCATAGTCAGTGATGGCAGGGTGATGATCTGGGAATTAAAATCCAGTATTTCTGGCAGAAATGCACGGAACAGGTAATGGGATTTATATTTTCTTACCAAAGCTGCTTTGACATTTGCAAGTGGCCTGTAATATTTAATGATATTCTGAAAGCCCCTGTGATACCTCCTGTGCTTGGACATGTGCAGGGATGAAAGGAGGAGGAACAAAATGTGTCATCCAGGTAGATCAGTTCCCTTTCTCTGGGGAAGTAAAAGAACTGGTTTTCCTTTCCTTATTTGAAAGATAATTTCATCCTAAGTGGTTGGACTAAGAAAACAAAAGGTGGAATGAATATTCACATTAACCTTAAGAGTAATTTCTAAAGCAATGATCTTTGTCATTATTACATAAAACAGAAGCGTCATATTTTTAAAAGAGCCACTGAGCCTTGAGGATTCTGGATAAGGGTTGTACTGAAAAGTGAAGGATGTTTGAAGTTGACACAAGAGTCTTTAGTGGATTTTTAAGGAGTCTTCCTTCATTTGCTCTTGATCCTACTGGATTTGACATTCTTAGTGAAAATTTGAACTCAAACTATTTTCCAATGACATTTTAAAGAAAAACACGTTGTATTGTATGTGCCTAAAACTGCATTTTTAGTTTCAGCTGGAGTTTAGGTGGAGTTTATGTTTGCATTGGGAACTTCTCCTTTCTTTTACAGCAGTTCAAGTGCATCACCTTTGTATTCCCCAGTCTCCTTCTGTGGAATTCCTGTAGGAGCATTCCAGAATAAACTTCCAGACCTCTCATTAGACAACATGATTGGTAAGAATTTCTTTCATTATTTTTACTGCTACTAATTTCTCAGGGTTTTGAATCATTTTACCTCTTAGCTTATGTAAGGCCTACATTTCTTACAATTGTTTACTCTGCAATTTACATGTTAACTCTGAAATAAAAGAATTCCTAATAATAACTTCCTTTGCTAAAGAAATTAAGTGAATCCTCTTGAAGATTTTATGTTGAGGACTAGTGTTTCAAGATCATCTTTTCCGAGGGAAAAAAGGTATTTTAAAATGGGATTTGGCCAAAATGCTTTCATTTTTGATACTAATCTTAAATGCAGGAAGCCACTTTATCTGACATATCCCATCTATTTGAAAAGTTTCCCCATACAAAGCTCAGTGAGAAGGATCGTGTCGTACAGGCAGTCTCCATGTCTGCTAACTTTCCACCCCTGATTAAAATAACACTAACAAGAGCTTTCCTTTTTAAGCAGGGCAAGGTGCAAGTGCTGGAGAAGAGCAGTCGAGGAGTTCATTTGTGCAAGAAGTTCACCTGAAATTTCTGCTGACCGGGCTCCTTTCAGGGCTCCCTCTGCCTCCCTTTGCCATCCGCATGTGCCCGCCCCTCACGACAAAGAACATCAAACAGTACGAGCCGATCCTCGCTGTCGGTCAGTGCCTTGCTCTGAAAACAGTCTGTTCTGCATTAAATGCAAGTGGAGTTGCTGATACAGAACAAAGAAATCTGTTGGCCTTGTGTAACTAGTTGCAAACAGTGAACCCTTGCCTTAGTTTGCCTCTGTGATAGTCTTTGGGGGTTTTTTCCTGCCTTGGATTCAAGCAATGCAACCTGAAAAGGTGCAATACAGGAGAAAGTTGGTATTTTTCTTTGTATTTACTGTGATGTTGGGCTGCTGATACACTGAGCATTTTGTGTGCTGCTCTCCCTTCATTCTAAACATCAAGAAATATGGATTTCTGGAGCCCTGCATTCCTAGAATAAGGAAATTAACTTTACAGAGACTTTATTTCTGCTCTGATGTGAATATCTAAAAATACACTTGAGGCACACTGTTTTTCCTGGATGAATTTATTCTGTCTTACTACAAATGTAGTTAAACTCATCTAGATACTGGAATAGTTGCCAGTGAGCACCTGATTTATTAACTATGAGTTCTCCCTGTTTAAATCTGATTTTTCTGGCATACTCTTTCAGAGAGATCAGGGATCTCACAGAGCGTCCATACTGGCTGTTCTCCTTCTCTGCCATCAGCAGGCTGGAACAGCAGACACGGAGATGCTGCAATTTAAAGATTGTGGTAGATTATAAAATCAGCTGCCAGGTTTTGGGTGGTTCAAACATGCTCTTGGTACATCTAAGTACCAGTTGATTGTGGGCTGCCCAGTCAAATCTGTGTCTGTCCTCAGTGCAGGGAAAAAAGCAGCTCACAGCAAAAGCTTCAGGATTGGTGGATCAAAGTTAATACTTTCCTTGAGGCATTTATTCATCTTAGGTAGTCAAAACGAAAAGAAAGATTCCTTTCTTCTGGAACTGGGTGGGTGTGTTGTGAAAATGCAAGAAAACTGAACAGATTTTGTAATAGGTTCAGGAAAATTCATTCAAATTGTGTAATTATCAATGGCAATTTATGCAAATGGCTATCATAGAGTCCTAGTACTGGTAAGAGTGGAAAAGACCTTGAAGGTCATCAAGGCCAACCTAACAACTGCAACCTAACATCTAAACCATGACATTGCACCTCATCGAGTCTGTCTTTAAACACTTCCAGGGAATTCAACCCCCTCCATAGTCAGCTCATTCCAATGACTGCAGAGAACCTCAGAGAGTTTTAAGTGAGATTTGGGATTTAAGTACTAGAAATCAAAATACCTTTTCTAAAATTGGAAAAATACAATAGTTAGAGGTATTGAAAAATTATAGGTATAGAAATAGCTGTAAATCCGGAACTGTGGAAGGGAAGAATAAAATGTGTTTATATTTTTTACAATCAATTTTAACAGGTACAAGTAATGGCTCTGTGCTGGTGTTTCATCTCACAAGTGGAGTCTTACACAAGGAGTTAAGCATCCATTCCTGTGAAGTCAAGTAAGATTTTAACTTTAATTCCTACTATAATCCTTCTAGGAAACTGACACTGAAACATCTCATGTTATACCAGCATCGTGGGTGTCTTGCCTTGTTGTTAATGACACTCTTTACCCTGACAGTGCCTTTGCTGTGTATCAGCTGTGACACACGGACAAAATTGGAGTGAAAATTACACTGAAAGAAGTATTTTAATCCTGTCCGTGCCTGTTAGGATGCACAGCAACTCCTTCCAGTCTCTTCATTGCACTGTAGTACACAGAAGTCTTTTTAGGACAGTAAACTTTATTACAGTGTCTTATTTATGTAACTGTTGCGACTCATGGGCTGAGTCCTTTGAAATAATTCTGGTTTGCTTGTCAGGGTTTATTTACATTGTCTCCTTGGGGCTGAAATTGCTGTTGAGGCAGTTCCAGTCCTAACTGAGGTAAAATAATTTCATTATTGAAAGATTTTAGAGACTGAGCCTAGGAATCAGTATTCACAGAATCACAGAATATTCTGAGCTGGAAGGGACCCAGAAGGATCATCGAGTCCATCTCCTAAGTGAATGCCCACGCAGGGACTGCACCCACAACCTTGGTGTTATTAGCACCAAGCTTTAGTGTTTATCCATCCTGAGAAGGAAGAGAGGAAGTTTTAAGGCTCTTGTACTGTGTGTTTGTGTACATGTGGTATAACTTTGGGGATAAATAATGGCAAAGGTATTCAAGGTGGTGCTTGCTGGAGATGTATTTCCAGACAGATTTAAGCAGGAAAATAAAATATTTATTTTTGGTACTGGTAGAAACTTATACCAAGATTGTGTCATGAAGCCTTTAACTGGTTAAGTTCTACGAGAACTTAAGTAAAGTGCAGGTGACAGAATATTTCATTATGGAAACTTGTTTGGAATCTACCACCAAAATTAGGTAAGTTTATTTATTTTGAGGTGGTACTAGTTGGTCCTGTAGGAATAGAATTCCCCTTTCTGTTGTGAACCATTTGAAGGTTTCATACCATCAACCAAATACTTATGAAATTATTTTCATTTTATTTTCTGTTGTGCAGCACAAGAGGAGGTTCCTTTTCTTATTAAAGTCTCTATAAAATTCAAAATAAAAAACACTAATAAAATTTCACAAATCATAATAAAAGTGAGATGGAGAGAGAAGAAGAAATAAATACACTTTTGAAAAAAACCTTTGTTTAGTATTAGAAATATTGTTACTTTATAATTTGTAAAGAGTTTGCAGCTTTTGACAAACTTAAAGCATACATTGTCTTTCGAGCAACTGTCCTCAACAAATGGTATTTTTAGAACTAAAATAAAATGCTTGTGAATTTTGTTTAACCATAAGCTGTTATCTGGGTAAGTCTTTTAAATATTTGTTATAATTTCCTCAGTGGTCTGGACGACATTCAAAATAATTTTTACAAATTCAAGGGAATGCTTCCAGCAATTTAGACTAAAGCACAGGGATTCTTTTTTTATTTTAATTAACTTTCATGGAATGCAACAGTTTTTTCTTGCAGTGGGAATTCTTACTTTACCTCTAAAATGCAGATAGGTTGGATAATGCCTCTGTATCTGAAAATACACCTTCAGGGAACATCCTTATTTTAGTATGTAATTGAGAATACCCTGAAATTGTAGCTCCAGGCCAGCAGAATTTTCTGTAGTTTAGGAAGAGAATGTGATAAAAGGCAATTATCCTTTACAAACTGGGTGTGCTAAAGTAAGGCCACTGAGTCGTTTGGCTGTTGGAAATTATTTTATTTTATTCCCTGAGATTAAACTGTTCTTGTGTAGAAGCTTCATATGTAGTTCCATGCTGATATTATGTTTGTTTGGGCTTTTGATTGTTTTCATTTACACTTTGAAAATCTGTGTTGGGATCAGGAGGAGGAAGAATTCTTTCTGTTCTCCTTTTAACATATTTCATATGTGTGAGTAACCTTGAATAGTCATTTTATCCATCATTATCCCTTAAGTGTCCCTAATTTGTTTAGACCTATGTGAGTAAATACTTTGGGTGTAATTCTTATTACTAAGAGGAAATAGAAGAACCATGAAATACCCAAGTCAGATACTTGTTCATATTGGACCAATGTGAGAGATTGTGGCCAGACGGAAGATGATAATCCACCTTCAGTGCAGGGGGGGAATATATTTGAGACATGGAAATCAAATGCCAGCAGGGCACTTTCTGAGACTAGAGCAATGTTTCTCACTCTTTTTTACTGAAGCTCAGCTAGGCCAAGCCTGCAACAGCTTTTATTTTTAAGATTAAAATCTCACTGGCTGTAAGAGAAGTATGGCCTTCAGGCAAAACTGGGGAGTTACTGCGTTACATCCAAATTTTAGCAGTTGGATGGAAGCTGTTTTAGCATTTCAGTTTAAGCTGACAGCCCTTTGGGAAACTGCTTTGCAAACATTCATCACCTCCTTAAAAAAAACTTTGCTTTAATAGAGAAATTAGAATGAAAGATACCTACTACCAGTTTAATACCATGTATGGTTTTATTTCCAGTCTTACTTTTTCTCTTATAATCCTTAAATTTAAGTAGCAGCTGCCATCTTGTAAAGTCACCGCAATCCCTTCCCAACTGGAAAAGTAATTTATGTTTTTATCCCCTTCAGTACATCCTGTAATTTGTTTACATTGGAAACATTAATCAAAATTACTGAGTCTTATTCCTGAAGTAACTGAGACAAGTTACTGTGTAAGGGATTTTTGCAAAAGTTAGCAGTGTTTGCAGCTCAGATTTTTCTTTTAACCAAAGAACAACTGGTTTAGTCTGTAAAGAAAAGTGTTCCTTAATTTAATGTGCTAACTTTACATCATAGCCGTAAATGTCTAGCTTCTTTTTATGCTTATATATAATATTTCCATAAAGTGCAGAAAATTACTGCTCTTTTTGAAGAATTTGCCTGACAAAAGCCCTGTATTTTGTCACTCAAATATTTTGGCTAACATGCCTCGTGTCCTCTCTTCTGTTCACAGGGGAATTGAGTGGATAAGCTTGACTGGGTTCATTTCTTTTGCCACGTCAACGCCCAACAACCTGGGCCTAGTCAGGAATGAGCTGCAGCTGGTGGACCTCCCCACAGGTTGGTGTTTCCCGAGGATTCTGCTGCAGGAACTGACATCTCTGCTGGCAATTGACAACCATGAGTTCTTACCATTTCCCTTTTTATTCTGGCTGTTGTCACGAGAAAATAAAATGCTAATACATATAGGAGAGTTTTAGCTGTCCCTGCTTTCCTGTCCTTTTGAAGTCACATATTGTGTGTTGGAAAGGTTGAAAAGTTAGTAACTTTTGAAAAGATACTGTTAGCAAAATTAACAGGTTTGGTGTGTTTTTCAACTATTCTGACCTTATACAGGATGACAAATACATTTGTAATTGAACTCAATACTTGCACAATGCTATGAGGTGCAAATGGGGAGAACAGACAAGCCAAAATAGGAAGCACTTCACTAATTTCAAATGATTTTTGAATGTGAAAATCTGGAGCAATTTAATTTCTAATTGAAGAGCCTGAATCTTGTAGTACATGGCTAATTCTGAATTGCTTTATGTGAACAGCAGTGAAGTCACTTCTGAGCCTCCTCAATACTGAACAGTTCCAGCTCCCACAGTCACTCCCCACAGGGCTTGTCCTCCAGACCTTTCACCATCCTTGTCTCCCTTCTCTGGACCCTCTCAAGCAGCTCAACATCCTTCTGAAACTGGGGAGCCCNCATTTACATGTAATTTGAAGTGAGTTTTTTTTATTGGGTTTTTTTTTAGGCTTCTGGAAAAATTCAATTGTTGCATTTCCAGGGTGCTGCACAAAGATGTTATTCTTGTATTTTAATTTTTTTCCTGTATAATGTCTTTTGTTCGGGACAAAAAGGATATATGCATTGTGAAATTAATCTCATGTAAAAGGAGATTTTGATTTTTCCCTCAGCTTGTAAATCACTGTTGAAATAAACAGAAGTGCTAAAAGGCTCAGTATTTCTGCAGGCAACCAAATTTCACGTAAATGTGAATATCTGAGACCTTAGCATTTGGTTTGCTTAAAAATGTTAGACTTCCTCTTTCAAAGCTTCTAACAAAGGCATAACCACTTAATTATTTGATTGTTGGATCTTCTATCACTTACAAGCCCAACTTTCTATTCTGGGACTAGAAAAAAGGTGCTGATTCAGATTTACTTTGATGGCATTACCTTCATATGTGAATTTTTCACATTTACGTTTCTGAACAAAAGTATGGAAGTAAATTCCTAAGGTGTTTCATCACTTCTGAAGAAAAGAGCTGGAAGGTTTCCTGTGGGCTGGCCTCTGTCATTGCAGCTCTAACAACCATTCTTAATGACTCGATTTATTAACATAATTGGCATAAATAATTTAACTACAAGCAGCCACAAGAGGGGCTAAAGTTTCAAAACTTGAATTTTCCTTGAAAGCTAAGGAGGATAAAATGTGCGTAGGAGATGCTGTGGTATCCCTGTGTTTGTAGATCATTATTTATTTTAGTGTAAAACCTCTATTTCTGCAACACTTTGTGCAAGTGGCTGGTAATTCTATTTGCAAGCAGAAGAGTTTATAAACTATTTCTGTATTTATATATTTAGTTCAGTGACTGTTTCTGTTTTCCCCTGTGTTTTTGTGCTCCAGGCAGGAGTGTTGCCTTCCGTGGGGAGAGGGGCAATGACGAGCCAGCCATTGAAATGATAAAGGTATCTCATTTGAAGTAAGTGGAACAGCCTTGTTTATAAATTTTATATTAAAGTTTATAAATTTTACTGTGCTGCATGAGGATCCTCAATTCCTAGAAAGAACACCTCAGGGTGTACAGAAAAACCTACAACAGTACCAGGAGAAAAATACCTCACAATATTAATTCCAAGTGTGGAATTTTATTTTATTTATTTTTTTTTAATTCTTCTTGTTTTCAGTAGTACTCTGAGAGATTACTTCACTTTCCTGTATCAATGAATTCAAAGTGGTGTTGAATTGAATAAGGCATTGTCTCTAAATCTGAAAGGTGTTTTTATTTACAGTGGAGGAAAAAAATTCATGTCCTCTGTTTTGCATAGGAATATTTTCAGAATTATTTATACATTTCAGAGAATTTGGAAGAGTTCAAAAATTAAGAGCAGCCTTGGTCTGTTTCAGAGTTCACAAATTTGAGGATAATTTGAGCCAAATTAATTTGCTTTGCTTGTTTTTAGTGTTTGAGAGTTTCCAGGGTGCTGATACGAACACGTGTGAAAGAAAATGCACAGATTACTTTGTCTGTAGTAAATTCTCATTTCTTCTAGGCAGTACCTGGCTGTGGTGTTTAAAGACAAACCACTGGAAATCTGGGATGTCAGAACATGCACTTTGCTCAGAGAAATGTCTAAAAACTTCCCTACAGCCACTGCTTTGGTAAGGAATTAATTCTCTTACTGGTTTATGTTGTGTACTTCCATTTTATTCAGTGCAGTAAATTGAAATATGTAGTATGAAAGTCTATGAAAAATTATGCAGCAAAATGTTACATTACCTGTAGCATATTCAGTTAAATGCTTTAACATTTCATCTGTCATAATATAGAGGCAAGAAAAAAGGAATTACTGGTGGAAAAATCTGCTCTGTCCCTTGGGTGATGGAGGGAGGGATCACAGAAAGCAATCTTCATAGAAACTGGGATGAAAAGAAAAATGCTCAGTAAATCCAGACAATCAACATTTGTCTCTTCCATTTTTCCTGGGCAATATTTCACAGGAATGGTCACCCTCTCACAACTTAAAAAGCCTGAGGAAGAAGCAGTTGGCAGCCCGGGAGGCCATGGCCCGGCAGACAGTGGCATCAGACACTGAAGTTACCAGTGTGGAGTCCTCTGTGATCAGGTACCTCTCACTCTGACAGGGGGCTGTTCTCCATCACTTCTTGGTTTCCCACTATGTGCCATTTTCCTGTGGAACAGACTCTTTTGGAAGTGATTCTTGAGTACACAGCAGGCGAAGCAGCTTTATGGGCATCCCTTTAGTTAATATATGTGACACTTGGATGTGCCAGGGGAGGTTTAAACTGGATGTTAGGAAGAGCTTTTTCGCAGAGAGAGTGATCCCTCAGTGGAATGATCTGCCCAGGGAGGTGATGGAGTTGCCATCCCTGGAGGTGTTTAAGAAAAGACTGGATGAGGAGCTCAGTGACATGGCCTAGATGATGGGAGGCTTGGATGGATGGAGCGTGGTGCCAGTGGTCTGGGGTTGTGGGTTCTATCCCTGGATGGGCGTTTGCTTGGGAGTTGGACTCGATGATCCTGTGGGTCCCTTCCAACTCAGATTAACCTGTGAACCTGTGCTTTGATATGCCTGTTACTCTCAGGTGTGTCGTGGGTTACCAGCCATGGGTTACCAGATTCTTAAACCATTTCTTGCCCCTGGATGTTTTCACAAGAGTGGAAATACTGAATGCTGTTCAAGAACTGTTGCTTCTAGATAAGTTGTTTTGAAGGGTATCTGCTATTTTGGTGTGCTGCCTCTGCAGTAGATAGAATTTGCCTTGCAGTTCTGATTTCAAGACATAATTGCATCTCATTGTGTTCTTTTTAAAGCTTGTTACAGGAAGCTGAAAGTAAATCGGAGCTGAGCCAGAACATTTCTGCCAGAGAGCACTTTGTGTTTACAGCTGCTGATGGGCAAGTTTATCATCTCACAGTAGAAGGAAACTCAGTAAAAGACAGTGCAAGAATTCCTCCTGATGTGAGTTCCAGTTTTCTGTGTCATTGATGCTTTAGTTTTTTGCTTAGCCATGATTTCCAGAAAAAAAATCAGGCAAATGCTTTGTAGCTGCAAGGTGTCACTAATGCAGTGGTTTGAAATCTGAAATACAAATTCCAGCTTCAAAACCATTGGCAATTCTCTTCACACAGTCTTATAATTATTCTGTTGAAAACATTGTTGAAATAAATAATATTTTTTTACAAGTTAGAATCTTCAGAGGTCCTGACTTGCTGAATCAATTGCAAACATGTTTTTAAGAATTGTGGTAAAGCTCATACAAAATCTTGAATAACAAAGAGGAAGTTATTGAAGCATGACTGTGTTCTGTTAATGGATTTCATCTTGTTTTGTCATGAAGAGGACTTGAGCAGGCCAGAGTGTTTATTTGTGAGTTTTTAGGTTTTTTTCCCAGTTACTTTGAAGAATTCTTTCTTTTTTTAAGGAGTTCTTGAAAGCTTTGATACTTGCAAATGGGTATTCTTTTATTTGTGTTTCCTTCCTTAGTACATGCTCTTGTTGCATTGATGTCTGTCTTGTTGGTGTTTCCTTGCACCAAGAGACAGAAAAGTAATTTCCATGGCTATAAACCCATTTTCTTTACAAGAAAATGTCTTTTGAAGCATATTGGAGCAAATATGACTGACTTAATAAATGCTTATATTTGATAGAATTATTTCTGGTTTAACTGAGTAGAATTTGGTCTATATTGTCATATAATTTTTTTTTAATTTGAAAACAATACTGAAATGTTTATTCATGTGTTTGGATCTATTAGTGACAAGTGTTCTGCTTCCAAAATATTTTCAGGGAAGTATGGGTAGCATTACATGTATTGCCTGGAAAGGGGATATACTGGTTCTTGGAGATGTTGATGGAAACTTGAACTTCTGGGATTTGAAAGCCAGAGTGTCCAGGTATGAATGCAACAAACATCAGATAGTCCATGTTAGAACGTGGGATTCTTTTCATCCTTTCTCATTTTTGGTCTTTCCTGTAGGAGTTGTTTGAAGGGGGAAATGCACATATTTGGAAATAAAATTCAGGAAGTGTCTACTGTGTTACAAGTCTCTGCATTGAATATTTTGTGTTTCCAGAGTAATTAACATTCAATCAAAGTTTTAAAACCAGCTGGATACCTTTCTTACATTAAATCTGCAATGGTTTCTGGTAAAACATTAGGAATTGTAGTATTTATTTCAAGCATTTAATCATTTTAGTTGTAATAATCTGGATAGCCATTTGTGTGTGCATAGACAGACTGTTGTCTTCAGTCTGTGCAGTCTCAGGATTTGCAGAGTTCATGAAAAGGACTTATTTACCCACAGTAATGGGTGGAGAATGACTGATGCTGAGGTTGCACTTCCCTTTCCCCAGGGGGATCCCCACGCACCGGAGCTGGGTGAAGAAGATCCGCTTTGCCCCAGGGAAAGGAAACCAAAAGCTTCTTGCAATGTACAACGATGGAGCAGAAATTTGGGATTCCAAAGAGGTGGGTTTGATACGCACTGCTTTTCAAAGTGCACACATTGCTTCTGGAAATCAGAGTGAGTGAGGGATTAAGTTTTACTGAGTCATGATTTTTTGCTGGCAGTTGTATGATAAAGTCATACGGCTTTTCTCAGAAGGCTTTTACTTCCTATAAAGCATTTTTAAGCTGCCATCAATGCAAAGCACCTTTCACTCATAAAGCTGACAATGCGCCCAAGATCCTCTTTGTCATTCCCCTGTAATGGTTTAGAGGCAGACTTTGAAAATTTAAGGGGGTGCCCTCAGTTTTAGAATTTAATCTGTGGACAAGTGATTACTTTGGCTACAGGTTTCTTCTGTGCATAGTCAAGAGGAGATTGAATTTGTTAGGGAATACCAGAAAACTAGACATTTTGTTAATTAACATTGTCTAGCTTCTTATTTTACTCAGATATTCTGTGGTTATGTTCGCAAATCTGGGGTTTGCTTCACAGCTCTTTCAGTGGATTATAATACCATGGGGAAGGAGATTATTGTCCTGTTTTATCTTATCTCCCTGGAATAGGTTCAGGGTCTGAGGTTGTGAAAGAGGAATTTCTTTGGATTTTTTTTCTGTTTGCTGTGACACTTGATTAGTGCAATATGAAGTTTTGTTGGTGATAAGACTTGCAGAGCAGATATGAACAGCTACTATGAATTCCCTAAGCAGAGTAGAGTATTATCCCAGGAGTCTTGCCTTGAAGCACATTCAAACAGTTTTGATGCCATTAGATATTCCTTCTGTAGCTGTTCCCTCTTTTGTGTGAGTCAAAGAAGTTTCTTACATGAAAGCATTTAAACTTAAATTCACAATTTCAGCTGAAAACCTTTCAGAATGTTTGTAGTAGTATTTTATAGCCTCAGTCCTATAATACATGTAATCCTCTCCTTAGAACTTCAGCTTTGCCTGCAACCAGTCCTGATTGTCTCACTGATGAAAATAATCATGGCCTAGAGCTGTTTTAACTGACATCTCTTTTAGCTCCATGCTTTGCTCTAGAACTAGTGAAAGGAAACAGCAGAATGTTGATTGCAGTGGAATCTTTGCTAATATTTCCTTACATTAACAATTTTAATGTTCGGTAGTGCTACAGGAGGGTTTCAAGGTGTCCAACTACTCACCTGTAGTTGAAAGCATGATGTAGAGTGTTTTGTTTGTCTCTCTTTTATTTGTGGACAGTAAATCATCCTGTTCCCTTAAAGTTATGTTAATACTATGTCTAAATGTATTTCTAGGCAGGTTCAGTATTTACCAAAAAGGTGTATGTTCATGAAAAACATGTGTTAAGTAATGAGAACTTCACTTGGGCCTTGCTGCACATGTGCCAGCTCAGGGACTGGATTTAAAGAGGGAATGTAAATTTCCGCCAGTTTGCCATGGAAATTTTGTGTCAGAAAAGAAAACAAAACAACACCTGTACAGCTGTGCTCAGAAGTATCTTCTCTCTGCTTTAAATTGGGACAAGGGTGTTGTTCCAGGGCAACAATGTGACCTATCCAAGCTTTCAAAGTTCCCTGCTCTCCAGAAAAAAACCTTATTAAAATGATTTCTGACTAACTTCACCTTTTGCTGTGCATTTTGTGCTGTGCCTCACGGGCACGGGACAGATGGAGAGCCTACCAAAACTGAGAAATAAACCCCCTTTTCAGGTACAAATGGTGAGCAGTTTAAGAAGCGGCAGGAACGTCACTTTCCGGATCCTGGACGTGGATTGGTGCACGTCAGACAAAGTGGTCCTGGCATCAGATGACGGCTGCATCCGAGTTCTGGATCTGTCCATGAAGGCCTCGTGTTTCAGGATGGATGAGCAGGACCTGATCGGTACAGGGGGGGCTGTTCCTTTTCACTGCTGGGCACTTCTGCACTTCCAGTTGGAAAGGGGAACCATAGAAGTGTTCAGCACTTGTGTCACAACAGAGCATTGGCACATGTGGAGACTTTGGTGCCTCTCTGGTGGTTGTCAGAGATACAGATCAATTTGTTATGGTTGGGTCACGTGGGTGGTTTTTTCTGAACAAGTTTGATCTCCTAAGTAACATATACTTTTGCATCTCCTAATTAGAATGTAGATGAACCAAGTAAGAGCTTTTTGTACAGATATTCAGCAAGTTGGTTTAAAAAGCATTGGTACATCCATGAGGTATCAGTGCCTACATCACTGATGATCATGACATGATTTTGAAACCTTTGTTAATGTGTGAAAATGACTTTTGATTTTTTTTGAAGTATCAGAAGCAGCTGGTAGACTGATTCATTGCTTTGCAAATTGAGCTTTGAAACAGTGCTTTTAATGCTGTTCCACTTTTTTTGCCTTATATTTAAGAGTAATTTAAATATTTAACCAGTTAACTAAGCTACATATTTTTTTTTATTACTGATGTTCCAAATAACTGCTCTTGTTGTTTTTTGAGTCAATCCTACCTTTACTTGTACAATTTCCTTAAAACATTAGATTTCCTTAAAACACAGTAGATTCTCTTTGAGACATCTGTAATGGAGCTGTGGTGTGGCTCGTTGGAGGCAACATGTAATGTCCCACAGGCATTTTTACTATCAAATGAATGGTCTGTAATACTGAGTGTTAAAGATTAATGCTGTAAACCCAAGCACACTGAAATCAGCGTGTGCCAGCTGTGCTTTAGCTGTCCTACCTCTGCACTGTGGCAATCTTTCAATTACAGAATCACGTGGACAAGATTCCTACATCGTTCAGTGCATGCAGAGTACAGGGAATTGCTGAATAATTAATAATGTGTATGGTTGGTGCTTTTTTCCCTCCTAAGTCACTGGGTAACATTTACTGCACCCTGTGCGGAATACAGAGTTACTGACTTTTAAATCTATGTGACAGTGGTTAATCCCATAATTTTCATCTTATTTCTTTGCTAATATAGATAGATACCAAACTTCCCAACAGCCTTTCCAGATGATGGGTGTTAATCCTTGTATGACACTGTGGAAAATACAGGGGCAAAGCAAAGCTAACCATGAATTGAGGTTATATAGACTCAGGTGTAGCTTTATTTCTTTTCCAGCATGCCCTTGTAGTAGCAATAATCATTGTACACAGCTCTACTTAATGCCTGTGTAATGTATCCCAGGATTCCGTGGCTAAATTCAGTGTGGAATATCTTGAAGTTCCCATTAGGGCCTGGTTGATAACCCTGTGACTTCTATGAAATGTTTTTGCTGGAGTGTAGACATAAGCTTTAATGTGTGCTGGGCATATGAACAGCCTCTTATTTATGCTTTTCTTGTGGTGCTTGCAGACAGTGCTGCATTTCCTGGTTCCTGAACACGGGGTTGTAGCAGATTAACCACTCAACAGTGAATCTTCTCCTTTTCTTTCAGAACCTGCCTGGTGTCCCTATCTGCTTGTTCCAAGGGCTTCATTAGCTTTAAAAGCCTTCCTGTTGCATCAGCCATGGGATGAGAAATATTCTCTAGACATAATGGATGTGTAAGAAGAAATGTTTATCTATATGTACCTTTTCTTCTTTTAATCCTACATCTTCTATTGGTCTTTCTTTGCAAATAACTATTAGATATATGTGTTTCCTCCCTGTTTGGGGCAGTCAAAAAGATAATTGCTTCACTATTTATTGCTAATAGAAAAAGCTGTAAGGTCAAGTATTTTAATTCTGGTTTTCAGTAGCACTTGGCTCTTGAAAACTGCTGCTTTAAGGTCCTGGCAATGTTTTTATGTTATTCACAAGTTATATTATTTCTGAGAACCACTTTGTGTTCCCTTTGTTCTAGAAGTTAATACGTAGTAACTAAGCCAAGAATCTTGCAGGAAGGGCTTAGCATAAGAATGTGAAAGATTGTTTCCGTATGTCCTTGTGGTACTCTTCCATTTCAGATATTTCTGACAGTTTGTATGGTAAACCTTTTCCTTTTCCTTTTTTTCCTTTTGTTTTTTATCCAGTGATTATCCAGAGAATGAAAACATTAAGAACCTTCTTCAAGAGCAGTTGAATTCATTGTCCAAGTAAGGATTTTCCTGTTACTACTCGAGTAAGCCATGGAATTCTGAGAAGGCAAAAACCCTGAAGTCTGTGGCAATCCACAACTTAATGAAGAAAGAATGCCATTCCATTTAAACCATGAAAATGATGGTTAAAGATACACCTTTCTATTTTCTTTTTGTCCTTTCAGTTAGTAGGACAGAAAGGTAACAGCATATTTTTATCCAGGCAGAAACATATGTAGAAAACCTAAATTCCTGCCTGTGTATCCTTTATGATATGGCATTGTGTAGTTGCAAAATTATTTGTAATGGGCTTAATACTGTAATTAGTAGAATTACTGGACTCTAATGTGTAGCTTTGTGTACACCCTGGTGGTGTTTCCCTTTCTTGCAAGTTCCTGATGTTCTCACTCGCTCCTTGAGATCAGTTGTATTTCAGATTATAAATAATTCCTCTTGCAATCATAAAGTGTCTGTTTTTTTTCATTTCAGAAAATAAATGTTGTATTTTGGGGGTTGTTTTCTTTCAGTTTGGTATATGATTTATCTTGTTTGTGTTCAAAACTAACCAACCAAAACCACTCCCACAGTGTTTTATTGATTATTTATGGGCTTCTCTTTTGCAGTGACATAAAGAAACTTCTGCTTGACCCGGATTTCACTCTCTTGCAGAGGTGTCTCCTCGTTGCCAGGTAGTAGAAGTCCAGATAACTGGCAAATATTTTAAAAAAGTGCTGAAATTTAGGTATTTACCAATTCTGCTTTAACTCAGTCCAGTTCCTAAACAATTTGTTGTCCATGTATTCTTTTTAGGATCCAGGATGGAAATGTTGCCTTGCTGAAAACAGTTTCATTTACATTCTGAGTGCAGAGAACTTCCCTCAGTCTTGGTGGGATTTTGATAAATGCAGTTCTGCCTCCCACATTTAGTTGTACAATGCCCAAAAATGTCATTTAGAATTTCACAGTAGATTAAATACAAATATATACAACCAGGGGAAGGGCGTATTTGTTCTGTGTGGTTCTTCTGCCCAAACTGAGCTAATTTTAATCTGCGTGTTCAGAGAAGTTTTTCAAAGTTAGTAACTTGTGATTGAAAAAGGATATTAGTGATTAAGTGAAAAATAATAATAAGTATCAATTTCCACATATTTTTATGCTGAACATTCACTGATTTTAATTCCTGTTGTAACTCTCTTAATGAATGTTGTTCCTTAATCTCCTCTTGTACTTTGTCCCTTTGTGATTGCAGAGTACTTGTGGTGTCCACAAGAATCCATGGCCTTTGTCAAAAGTTAAATGTGTCATATTTTTATGTGGCTTATGAAAAAAATATAAACCTGTTTCACATCCTGATTTGTTTCTTCTCAGACTGTTTGGGGATGAATCTGAGCTGCATTTCTGGACTGTTGCTGCCCACTATTTGCACAGCTTATGCCAGGAAAAGCCTGCAAAACCAACAGACACAACTGTCTTGGTTAATCCTTTGGATATATGCTATGACATTCTCTGTGAAAATTCCTACTTCCAGGTATTTCAAAGGGTTCCAAAATATATGTATAATAAGCATGTCATCAGCACAATATTCACTCAGCATTGTAACCTCCTTATCTTAGAGTGTGCCCTTGTACATATTTCACTTTTATTGGTAACACACAACTCTGGATTAAAATTAAATTAAATTATATTTCCCTGTTACTTAAAAATAGAGGGTGTTCCAAAACCTCTCCAAATATTTACATATCTTTTTGTGGGTTGTGCTTGTGCTTATTTCTTGTGCTAGACTTACATTTAATATATTTTTCCTTCTTCACCCAGAAATTCCAGCTTGAAAGGGTAAATCTTCAGGAGGTGAAGAGATCAACGTATGACCATACCAGGAAATGTGCTGATCAACTTCTTCTCTTGGGCCAGGTTTGTGGGTAATATTTGAATTTTTCATTCTTCTTCCCTGTCAGTTTTATATACTTAACCTATTCAAGTAAAGTTTTTTTCTAACTGTATTTGTTATTTCATACTTCTATTAACCCAGTGCATAATTTTTGAATTCTTAGTATGTAACAAGCCCCACTGACCAGTGTGGCTTACATTTTAAATGGATGAATTCTACCTTTGTTTTAGAATATCAAGTATTCAATCAGTCCTTAAGAACCTGGCCAGTTTGTGCATCTTTAAAATTGTATTTCTTCTCTGCCTACTTAGATGTTTCTCTTCCTTTTGTAGCTCTGCACAAGTTTATGTAAAGAAGGAAACAAATATTTTGAATTAGTTTTCTTTATATTCCTTAGTTTGCATTATATTCATGATACATTTTAAATGCTATCCTTATAACAAATGCTTTCTTGAAATAGAATCTTAGTCATTACTCTACTGGTAGATACTTTTACAGCCTGTTTTAGAATAAGTAAATGTTATTCTAAAGAATGTTCAAGATGAAAACATCGATTAAAATGCTTTCTGCTCAACATCTTAAAAAGGGTAAAAAGAGAAAGACTTTTAACCAAAAGTGTATGTATTGTCCTCAGAGTTGTGAGGTTTTTTTCCCTCTTGCCAGACTGACAGAGCAGTGCAACTCTTGTTAGAAACCAGTTCAGAGAATGCACATTATTACTGTGATTCACTCAAGGCTTGTTTGGTCACAACTGTCACCTCATCAGGTCCCTCTCAAAGCACCATTAAACTGGTCGCCACCAACATGATTGCCAACGGAAAGCTCGCAGGTAAAATCCACTTTCTGTTTGCTTAGAAACTGCTAATTCTGATCATTTTCATGGCTTCCAGTGGAGATGGGAGAGGAGAGAATCCTGCTGTGGTGGCTCTTACATGTTGCATATGCACTGCCTAGAGTACTTAACACAAAATTAAGCAGTGATTCCGTTATAAACTTCAACTAGTTTTGATTAATTGTCATTGGAAAAGTTACTTCTGCAGTAAATCTTTCAGCAGGTGTTTGCACAAAAAGAGCCTGACCATATAAAGATACGTATTTGCTTTTCTAATTAAGTAATTAAGTATTTGCTTTTCTAATTAAGTAATTAATTATAATTTGTTGTCCTAGTACAAAAGATGGAAATACGGACTTAGTTTCCTTTTAGTTCAGAGCTTTGTTTCAAAGCATGTGGGTTTTTTACAAGTACAGGTTCATTTTACTTAGTGCCAGAGCTGTTCACCGTGTAGTGATTGATTGAAATACTCAAACATGCAGAGAAATTGCAAATGTCTGTTCTTGCATGGAAAAAATACTTCACTCGGTGTAGACAAGTAACACTTCACTGTTAATAATGACACTGTGGACAACATTAAATTAGAATAAAGGAAAAGCTCCAATAACCGACACCCAGAAATCACAAGTTTTCAACACCTTCATGTGCTAAGAAGGATATGGAGACCCTTTTTGGGGGGAGATGAATCATCAGATCACGTTATATAGCAACTTTTTTTCCCTTAACTTACTCCTTTGAGTGTTTTTTGTTCTGCAGAGGGTGTCCAGCTGCTGTGTCTGATCGATAAAGCTGCTGACGCCTGTCGCTACCTGCAGACCTACGGCGAGTGGAATCGTGCAGCCTGGCTTGCAAAGGTGTGTCATTCCCAAATTCCCCCTTTGCTACATGAGCTACCTGCTTAGCATGTGTAGGTATGAAGGCTGATGAGGGTTCTAAAGCTCTCCAGAGTTAAATTGCTGAAACATCAGTTTGAAATACCGTCATCAGTTCTTTCCATGTCTTAAGAGAATCCATTCGATCTGCATCGACAGGTCCTTCAGCCTTCAGACTACACAGGTCTGCCCTCACCCAGTTTACAGGGCTGGGGCCTGAAAATGGTTGGAACACTCAATTTTCTAATTTTTGAGCAGTGGTTTGTGAAATTGCATACTGCTGCAGCAGGACAAAGTTCGTAACAAACCACAAAATCCACTCCTGGCAGTGGGGAAGTGACTGGGCAGTGACTTTGTGCTGAGCTCCATGTGACATGTGCTGATTTAAAAATTAGCACCACCCACATAAATGTGCATCACCTTCTCTTCTGGTCTGCAGACACAATTACAGTAAAACTACCTAGACACAGCATTAATTCCCTGTTAATTGTCAGGAGTCAGCAAAGATTTTTCAGTGTCTTAAAGTGAAGTTTCTGTTATATTTCCTAAAGGAAGCGTGAAATCTAAATGAGTGAATTTTGCTTGTAAGAAAAATAAGGATGTTTTGTCCTTAAGTCTTTGGTAAAGGATGAAGGTTTCTAACTTCTTCATATGTGGGATTTTAAAAAGCCTGGGGTAAAAAATACTGTTAATCACATGTAAAAATGGAGAGACCAAAGTGGAGTACTTTTATACATATTTCAAATTTCCTTCATATTGCATTAATTCAAGGGATATTTGCACTTTTTGTTAAAAACTGTTAAGTTCAGATGTTTTTACTTCTGCACTGAAAAGAATAAACCAGAAGCAGAATGCTCTCTTTGGCAACAGCTGAGAACTCATGCCTGGCTTTCCCGCCTCCCAAAGGTCCGCTTGAACTCGGAGGAATGTGCTGATGTGTTGAAGCGTTGGGTCGATCACCTTTGCTCTCCACAAGTCAACCAGAAGTCCAAAGCCATCCTTGTCCTCCTGTCACTTGGCTGCTTTACAAGGGTTGCAGAGATGTTGCACAGGTAACGATGGAACACCACAACCTCTGTTTTCTTGTGTCCAAAACTGGACAACTCTTAGAGATTCAGGAGTCAAGGGGGAGGGAGGGGGGCTGCAGTTCCTGACATTTCTTTCTACTTTAACATGTTTTTCTTGAATTAACTTTAACCTCAGCAGTGCATCATTTCTGCAGGCTGCAACTGATACAATGCAGGCCTGAAGGTTGCTAGCAGCCACTGACCAAGCAGCAATAGTTTATAGTCACTTTGATTTTTTCTGAGTAACTTGAGCCATGATCTTTCAAACAATTTGCATCAAGTGTCAGTTCCTTGAGTGCGAGGAGGAAGGGAAGATGTCAGAAAGTTTTAGAAAACCTCTGTGCAAAGTGTTTTGATGTGATGTCCTGGAGTACATTTTGGATTTCTGACCTAACAAATGTTTCTCTCTTTTTTTTTGTTTTTTTTTGTTTTTCCCATGTAACAGCATGAGGTACTTTGATCGAGCAGCTTTGTTTGTAGAAGCTTGTCTGAAGTACGGGGCATTTGAAGTTAATGATGATACAAATATCCTTTTCCTGAAATCCTGTCTTTGCATCTATGTAGTCATACAGTGAGTGTGTGTGAGCCAATGTTAGAGGGACTAGACTGCACAGAAACTGCAGTTCCTACTTTTGTTTTCCAGGTTCTGTAGTTTGAGATACGTTTAAGGAAACAAGCAAAAAGGAGGGCAAGAAGGGGTGATTATTACTGCAACCTGTATAGTGAAATCAGTAGTTCAGTTATCTTTTAAACTCTGTATTTCAGGAAGGAAAAATCCCTGTGTTGGACCCCTTTGTACACCAACACATTGTTTTAGTGATTGAAATCCTTTATAAGGACTTGGGTGACTTCTGAGACACTGCAAACCAATAAATGAAAGTCATACCAGATGAACTGAGAATGTAATAAGTATCTTAAAAGTTATCTAAAGAACTGCTCACTAAATTCTGCACATCTGACCTGGTGTTCTGGAAACTCTGAGCAGTAGCTCAAACTTTTGTATTCTAGAGAATAAATAATAATGCATATGTAGATAATACCTGGTCCTGTTTTGTGGAGTCATCCCTGCTGTCAGCTTGGAAAGAAAAAAAAGCCACTAATAAGTCAGTAGGTAATTTCAGGTCTAATTAATGAACAAATCTTGCAGTGTGACCTTAAATTTGGCTTTGATTTCTACTGGAAGTTATGCCATTGTGTCGTGGTAGGTACTTGTGCACATCTGAAATGTACCTGGTTTAGTTTATGGCACTGATAAATGCTAATATGCATTCAACAGTACGATTTAAAGCAACTTCTCTTCATTTGTGCTGAAAAATAGTGGATGAGCACAACTGGCAGCAATGTTCAGCACTTTCACCTTGGGAGAGCTAAGGAGGAAGCAAGAAAAGAAAGATTCTGAGTTTTTTTTTCATTTTGCTATTAATTTTTGTTTTCCTTAATGCCTCATTTACATAAATTGATCCATGCTGTGTATGCAGATTATGCCAGAAGCTTGAAGCTCCTGGGCTTTAAACAGGGAGCTGTTCTCTTTGCCTCAAAAGCAGGAGAAAGTGGTAAAGAGTTGCTGACTGAACTCAAACAGCCTGAGGAGAAACTGACACAGGAGTAAGAATTTTATGGGTTGTCTGTCAGACTGGTTCCACTGTGTGAAAACACGTTTTCCTCTTGGATCACAGTAAAAGCTGATTTGTGTGATTTGAGCAAATGTGTTTGAGGTCAGGATTAAGAGCTGTGTAATGTTTCTGTTTGTTAAAATTGTCTTCACTTTCACAAGAGAGGGAAAGAAGCCTATGATAAAACAACACAACAATATTTCAACCTTTTCAACTGTAGCAGGAATCAAAGTTAAAAGTGTGCTGAATGATTCCATACCTGTGTAAAAGTCCGTTTACTTCTAAAAATCAAATCTTTACACGTAACTCTTCAATACTGTTGTATTTATATGTATAAATGATTGAGTCTGTACCATAAAGATATAAGTATACTTAAAAATAAATATAGATCAGAAAGCACACACTCCTCTCCTGGAAAACCATGTGTTCTCAGTTCAGTTTTTCAGTTTAAAATTGCTGTTATTTTAAAGCTGCTCACTATGTTGTTGTTCCATAACTGTCTGGAATGGGATCTTTAACAGGTTCACTTACAAATGGTAGTTTCCTAACATTCCAGTAATCCATGAAACTTTGTTATATTGTCATAAACTGTTGTTATAGTCTGTGTTGTTTTAAGTGTGCACTCCCTGCACACCCTGGGGACTAAATTCTGCTTTGTGTTGCCTGTTCCATGGGATCAAAGGATGGGGAGAAGGTGGTACCTCAGGAGCAGCAAGGTGGGCTCCTGCAGAACAGACAGGACCCTGCTGGTGCTGCCCCAGTGACTGGTTGGTTTGTTATTTGAATTTGTGATTAACAATACATAGATTAAAAAAAGCCCAAATGCTGGCTTTTTTCATTAAATACTCCTTATGCTAACACATCTTATAGCCCAGGTACTCAAGGATGCCACCAAGATCATATGTTCTCTTTTTTTGTGCCAGTATTTAAGTCCTTCTTTGCATTATTGTTTCTTATGTCAGATAGATCTTTTCTATGTATTACTAGTGAGAAATTTTTCAGCAGGGGAGTGAATGCTGATGTTAGATTGCCCTTGCAAATTGCTGACTGTGACATGGGAACATTAGTCTTGGATGAAAAGTTAAATTCTTCTTTTTCCCAGCTTTTTGGAGCTACTGAAGTTTAGTGTGTTGTAGTGAAAAGAGTCATATAAAATGTCTCTCACTTGAATGTAATTTATGACTTGTCTATTTCTAGTGCTTTGGATTTTCCTTATGGTTTCAGAATTTGTGGATGTGTACTCTAAACTCAGTCCTAGAGGAGCATCAGCTTTGGGACTCCTCTAACTGCATAAAAATTGTTGGTTCAAATCTAAAATAACAGTTCCAATGACATTGGAAAGGTTAGACTTGTCAGTGATCTTGTTCAGTATAAATTGAAAATGTGAGTGTCATCATTCTAAATAGCAAAGTAATAGAAAAGTAAGAGTTATAACTGCAATATATCTTATTTCTTCCTGCCACATCTTACATGCCCCATGAAGTACATTCTGCTCAATGTATTGTGAACTCTGCTTATACAGTTACTTTAGCTTGGGAAAATAAGTACACAAAGAAATTTGCCTTAAGTATTACGTGGTGAGCAACAGAATTAAGCAAAATTAACTGTCATTAACAGTGGCCTAAATTCTGGCTCACGTTGACTACAGCACTCCTCAGTTCCTACTCGTGTTTTTTGTAGCAGTGTTTGTGGACAAGGTTCTGCAGAGTCCATGTAAGCACACACAGAAACTTGTTCTTTGACAGATCATGTAGAATTGGTTGTCAATGAGTCTCTGGAATGAATCTGCTTTAATACACACTTGGATTTGTAAGTAATGTTTTTAAAGAAACACATTTCAAAGGCCTTTTAATACTGAATGTTTCTATAAACTTTGAGGTGTGCAGGTTACTGCATACTGTGTGGCATTCCCAACTGAAACCTTTATGATGAAAATAGAGTGTAAAAGTGATTGAAAAGTTTATTTAGATAATATTGCAGTCTCATTACGATAATAAAAATATTTTTTAAATCTCCATGTGTCTTGATTTAATACAAGATGATCATTTGTGACCCTGGGATTGAATGGTGATTGTGTAACCATTGTCATTGTGCCTTCTGGACAGGAACCATGCTGAGGGCTGGCTTTAATAGAAGTAGTTCACAGGTTCACAAGATATTCCGTGTTGGAAGGGACCATTTGTGCATCTGAGTCACACTTTCCATATTAGTACTGATGAAACATTGTCTTTTGAGTAGTATTAATCCCCAAGCTTTACTAGCAAACATAAAATCTGTATGGGCTGAATTAGAGCAGGGCATGGTCTGCACATCCTGATTTTTGAAAAGCACGGAAATAAGTGATGAAAGGAAAACCCTTCCTTTTCTGGTTTAATGTTACCCCACAATTGACAATCATGGAATCAGAGAATGGTTTGAGTTAGAAGGGACATTAAAGATCGCCTAGTGCCACCCCCTTCCATGGACAGGGACACCTTCCACTATCCCAGGTTGCTCCAACCTGGTCTTGGACACTTCCAAGGATGGAGCAACCACAGCTCCTCTGGGCAACCTGTGCCGGGGCCTCCCCACCCTCACAGGGAAGAATTTCTGTAGACTCACTCCAACAGGTGTTTTTTCCAAGGTTTTCCTTCCCTTAACTCCTTCCTCAGACCACTTTGACTCATTCAAGTAGCACAGTGGTTTTTAATCTGTATTTTCTAGGTTTTGCATTTTGAGGATTCTGTCAGCAGTGAAGTCAACAAAGCAGCCATAATTCTGGAACCTAGGTTTGACCATTCTTGGCAATGAGGAAATGGGTTTGAAATCCAAGGTAGCTAGATCGTTTATGGGTTTGTCTTTGAACACAAGTCTGATATTGATTAACTGTGATGCAGAGCATTTGATAACTGTGACACCATGAATTATTTATATGAATTATTTAACTGCAGTGTAGAAATTATTAGTACTATATTGCAAATGCTTTATAATTTGCTTTCATTAAGATTCAGTCTTCCAATTTAGAGACACTGCAACCAAACGGAGGCAAGAAACCTGTCCCAGAATGTTGGTAAGTTCAATGTCTGAGCAAGTAATCCGAGGGATGATGTTTTACTCTAGATATGGAAAACGTGGACGATCACAGGTTCCTTAATGGAAATGGGTTTGGTTTGGGTGATCACTAGATGTCTAAATTTGTGTTTTAAAAGCTCCACCAAAAATTGAATTGATGGTGAGAAGCAGAATAATAACAGCTTGAAAAAGAGTAGGGGTTGGGGGGATTAGTAATTATTATTTTATCAGAATAATTCATCTCAACTTTGATATTAATGTGAACCTGGTGAGAGAATTCCTTAATGATTTCAGGGTAAAATGAAGCACATCCTGCTGTGTCATGTCTGTATGAGGACTACTGAAAACTGTCACCTTAGATTTGTGTATTAAGTCAGAGAAATGAGAGAGGAGAAAAGCAAATAGGCTCAAATTGGTTTTTCACACATTGAGTTGTGCTTGTAAATGAGAGAGTACCTTTCCTGTGGAACAAAGGCAGGTGGCAACAGATATCAAAACTCAGCATAAATTTTCAAGAAAATTGAGAAAAATTAAGAGAAATTGGGAAGAGAGGAGTATTGACAATTCTTAAATTGAACTGGAAAGGAGAAGTCTTTGAAAGAGTGTTTAAAAGGCTTCTGTGGGAGTGGAAGAATGGCAAACCAAACCCAGGGGATGGATACTGGTGGGGTATTGGCAGATGTTCAAGACCTAAGCATTTTGTTGAATGTAGCAGCTTTAATACAGGAGTATTAAAAGTACAAAGGTATTCAGCAGAGCTGAACCTCTCCGAAGGTTTTTACCACTAGAAAATGAAATTGCGCTGTGTCTCCTCAGCTCTGCGTCTGCATTGCCTTGTTGTGTTTCTGAGGCTGTTTTAAATTCCATTGCTCCAGAAGTGTTCAAGTCCTGCGACCAAATGATTTGTGTTTGTTTTTAGGCTCCTGGAGGAATTGCAACACCTCTTGTTTATGGCCAGCTTCTGGCTTTATGCCTGTTGCACAGAGATATGATTTAAGGAAAATGAGCTGGAGGTCTCAAGGTAATTACTTGCAAGCAGGAAAAAGTTTATTTTTGGCCCAAGAGCCAAAAAAGAGGCACAGCAGTGTCCTCTGCCCTGTCAAGTGCCAAAAGAGCCCTGCCCAGGTTTGCCACCCATTTTCACCCCTTTGTCTCATGCATATGCAAATCACGCCATGATTATTCATCCCTTCAACATTATGTCATAGACTTGCGCTTTGCTCTAAGTCCTTCAACCAATCAGGTCCGATGTTCCACATTCCATTCCCACTGTTTTGGCTAGCACTGTCTTTTGTTTACCTTTGAGGACCGAGAGACAAGATTTTTTACCTTTAATATTCAGCCTTAACTCTCAGGCCTCTTGACAGATTTTAAAATCTACTCATCCTTCTAAAATTCACTTAAAATTCACTAAATTTTCACTAATTCACTAAAATCCTTAAATCTCTAAGACCCTAAATAACTCACTAAAATTTGTAATTTTCTGAATCCTTAAATCACCTGTGTGTTAGCACTCCTAGAACTTCAGTATTGAACTTCAGTATTGAACTCAGTATTGAGTTGATATGATGAACCAAGGCAATGGATAAAGGAGCAGGTTACCTGCAAAACTGGGCAGAGATGGAAGTTTCAAACCAAACAGAGTGGGTGAAAACTGCAACTGGTGATTCCACTTGGCATTTTCCTTCCTAATGCAGCTGGGTTTTCGTACTGCCATGGCATTTATTCAAGTCATTCTTAAAGCGAAGTTCAAGTGTTCCTGCTGTTCTTTTGTTACTGAATACAGAAGTCACTATAGTCCAAGTAATTTAGCAGTTCCTTTTCAGGTTCAAGGTTAATACTAAATCCTTTCTTTTCTGCAGAGAGGAAAACACAGTATTCCAAAGTGGCTCTCTCCTAGTAGCTGCTCCTTGACCAACTGCTGAGGTAAAGGTGTTGTTTCTGTTGCATAGGTCAAAACATTACATTGCTGAAACAGTTAAAAAACATTCAGTGTTTGTAAAGGAAGTTTAACTCTTACAAATTCTTGAAGAAAATTTGCTTTCGCCTTTTCTCAAAAATCTTTCAGAAAAATATTTGAGAATAGAAATGATTAAGCAAAGTTTAAATAATTTAACAAAGGCTTCAAACAGCCTGCATTTAGCTGTTCTTAATGGGCTACACCTAAGGAATCTC
>WEKX01017880.1:173438-222507 GCA_013390025.1 Pitta sordida
AGGACTCGAGGTAATTACTTGCAAGCAGGAAAAAGTTTATTTTTGGCCCAAGAGCCAAAAAAGAGGCACGGCAGTGTCCTCTGCCCTGTCAAGTGCCAAAAGAGCCCTGCCCAGGTTTGCCACCCATTTTCACCCCTTTGTCTCATGCATATGCAAATCACGCCATGATTATTCATCCCTTCAACATTATGTCATAGACTTGCGTTTTGCTCTAAGTCCTTCAACCAATCAGGTCCGATGTTCCACATTCCATTCCCACTGTTTTGGCTAGCACTGTCTTTTGTTTACCTTTGAGGACTGAGAGACAAGATTTTTTACCTTTAATATTCAGCCTTAACTCTCAGGCCTCTTGATTGATTTTAAAATCTACTAATCCTTCTAAAATTCACTAAAAATTCACTAAATTTTCACTAATTCACTAAAATCCTTAAATCTCTAACACCCTAAATAACTCACTAAAATTGTAATTTTCTGAATCCTTACTCACCACTGTGTTTGCACTCCTAGAACTTCAGTATTGAACTTCAGTATTGAACTCAGTATTGAGTTGATATGATGAACCAAGGCAATGGATAAAGGAGCAGGTTACCTGCAAAACTGGGCAGAGATGGAAGTTTCAAACCAAACAGAGTGGGTGAAAACTGCAACTGGTGATTCCACTTGGCATTTTCCTTCCTAATGCAGCTGGGTTTTCGTACTGCCATGGCATTTATTCAAGTCATTCTTAAAGCGAAGTTCAAGTGTTCCTGCTGTTCTTTTGTTACTGAATACAGAAGTCACTATAGTCCAAGTAATTTAGCAGTTCCTTTTCAGGTTCAAGGTTAATACTAAATCCTTTCTTTTCTGCAGAGAGGAAAACACAGTATTCCAAAGTGGCTCTCTCCTAGTAGCTGCTCCTTGACCAACTGCTGAGGTAAAGGTGTTGTTTCTGTTGCATAGGTCAAAACATTACATTGCTGAAACAGTTAAAAAACATTCAGTGTTTGTAAAGGAAGTTTAACTCTTACAAATTCTTGAAGAAAATTTGCTTTCGCCTTTTCTCAAAAATCTTTCAGAAAAATATTTGAGAATAGAAATGATTAAGCAAAGTTTAAATAATTTAACAAAGGCTTCAAACAGCCTGCATTTAGCTGTTCTTAATGGGCTACACCTAAGGAATCTCGCCAATGCAACATGTCCCTTGTGACACCAGTTGTAGCTAGGTCCTGTAACTGTCCTTCCCGGCTTGCATATTGGACTGTGAACTTCCTCTTTGGTGAAGGTCTGAAACAGTGTTGATTTTCATTTTTGCTCCTAGCCACCCATTCACTGTAGAAGACAAATTCTTTCTTCACTTCTCTGTGATTTAAGTATCATTTTGATCTTTATTGTCCACCAGGTTGACCCAAAGAAGTGGATTATAGTCAAACACCTGTTAAGTCACCCTTGGCTCATGCAAGGTTATTCTGATTCTGTTAAGTAGCAAAGTAAATACCCAGTAAGTACTCTGGTCAGATACTAAACACGTTAGAATATTAAAGTGTTTAGTCTTTACTGGCTAACTACCATCCTCACAGTGTGGGGGTGCGAAGGCAGTTCTTCAAAGATAAACTTTGAGATGGCTGTGGCTCCTCAGCCGTCAATATATTCTTTCTTGCTCTTGATTTCTCTTGAGGAGAAATTTCAAATGTGTTGTCATAACATTCTGCATCTTAATCTACAAAATAACTGGATTCTCATCAAAATGTGAAGTATTTCTGTATATGAATGGCCAGTTCCTTCTCTAGGTTGCTTGATCAATTCTTTGTTTAAGGCGCAAAACACAAATATTCTGGAAAGAATATACTAGACATAATTATGGTTTATCTTATATGTAGTCCTCACTGAAAATTTGATTAAAGTTTGATCTCACTGAAAGAATATTCGTCCTGTCTCTCTATCACTTGTTCTACTTGTGTGGGAGACGAAGGCAGAGCAGAAACACCAAAAGAAAGTGCTGAGAACTTCCCGCTTGTTGGCAGCCAATGCTTTCCATTGCCACCAGATGCCACTGTTTCTCCTGGTAAAGAACTACTTGACTGTTCATGCACTATCGGTGCTACTGTCTGTCTCTGGAACCAGAGATGTGCATGTCTGGTAGCTTTGAATATTTATGGACAGATGAAAATACGAATAGCTTCTGTTCCAGTAAAAATCTCACCTGCTGTCAGCTTATTTGAATCCACAAGGTCTCACCTGTGGGACTCCAGGCCGTGAAGTTGCTGAAGCTGTGTTACTTTTTCAGTCTACTTCCTACGGTGTTTAACTGTGATGCTGAACCTTTGAAATACTAGGTCTAAAATTAGCGTTAATTGTTGACTCAGCCCACCGGCTTTCATGACCCATGAATTTTCAAGCGTGTCTGGGCTGTAACCTCCCTTTTTTGGGAGGATCGCACCTGATGCTCCTCACCCACTCACCTCACCTGCCTGAGGATGCTGCCCCATCTCCTGCTCAAGCTCTGCTCCACCTCATTCCTCCTCCTTTCCTACACTCTGGCCACTGCCAGAGGATGTCTCAGGCCTTCTCCACAGCACGACTGCGGGGAGTTCACCCTGTGAGGCTGCAGGGGACAACTGCACCAATCTACAGGGAACAGCTCCAGGAAAACACACTTGCATAGACTTGAGGCCAAGATTTATTTTTTTTACTGCATCATTAAATTTCATATCTTCAGGAAGTGTGTATTTTATTGATCAATCCCATCAGTGATCAAGACCAATACACCTACCTATCCTCCATCAACATTGAAACAGCTTGAGGCGGGAAGCTGCGTTTTACAGTGGTGCAATACTGAGGGCGAAAGACCAAAGAGACTCACTCACAGTCGTAAAGAAAACAGAAAGGTTTGGAATTTGGTTTGGTTTTTAAGACATCTGGAAATAGATCCATACAACTCAAAAGAAGCAGTCCAGCGCCTGCCACTTCCTGACAGGCCAAATGAAGGCTCTGTGGCCCTTGTACCACAGTCCTCTTGGGAAATGCATCCAGAGACACGTTCTTATTATTATTAAAATCCTGGGAGGAGAGTTTCCAGCTCTTGCAGGGGAGGGCAGCAGAGATCAGCAAATGGAGGGGTTTGAGGACAGCACAGTGAAATACCCTGAGCCAAGGCGTCTGGTTTTTTCCTTCCTTGTATTCAGTCCTTAAGGAGTGGCATCTTCCAGGCCCCAGCCAAGCAGGAGCAATCTCAGATATGGATTTTAGTGTCAGCTATAAATAGCTGCAGGCTATTTGGAAAAGAAAGAAAGGCTGTGTCCAGGGGTGTCCAGTTTTCTAAGAAGTAGGAGCTCAGGTCATTATTAAACACAAGGCTACACCTCCTTTGAAATCTGTTCTCATTTGCCAAGTAAGAAATACTTGAATATGCTTAAATAAGTATGATTTAAAATGTTATTTTTTACATTTAATGCTAGGAGGGTAGGTTTGCTTCAGAACTTGGTGGCTGGTGGTATTGAAGTCAGTTTATTTCTGTGCTGAAGGATTTCCTCTCAATTATTTACAGCAAAGGGGAGATTCGCTTCCTAGAAGGTACTGAGGGCAGATCTAATGCCCACACAGATATTGCAAAGCGTGTCCTGTGTCCAGGCAGCAAAAGTAAACTGTGCCTGCATTTACCTGGGGGATCCGAGGACGTTTGTGCTGATAATCCCCAGTAAACTGCTGGCGGCATTCCTGTGTACCAGGGGAGATCACAGCACCCTATTCTTTCAGTCTTTGTGTACACTGCAGAAAGCAACAGTGAAAATTTATGACATTAAAAGCTCTCTCTGGTGGTTTTCAAAGATATATCCCTGTCCACTTGCTAGTTTGGGTGTTTCTGGTGAGTAGCAAGTTGTTTGGGAATTTTAGTGTGATTTCAGCATACTTCAGTATGCTAAGAAACTACTGGGAGCACAACTGGCCAGAGGCATCTGTGTGGTTTGGACAACTTATATAGTGAAATAATCTTTTATTACTGTTTTAAAGCTTATAACTCTCGCATGATGCACTGAAGTGTCCTATCAGCTTCATATCATCCCCTCTAAGAGGACACCAAACTGAATAATTTCTCTTTTGAATCCCTACTTGAGATAATTCTGCGCCCAGAGCAGTTTCAGTTCAGCAGGAAGCAACCTCTGCATTTTCATGTGGAAAACAAACACAGAGAAGGGTTTGGTTTTTTGGCAGAAGCATCTAATACTTGTAATTAGAAACAAGAGCAGTTCCAGTTCTTGAGGCCCAGCTCAAGAGAGGACACGGTTTTGTTCAAACCATGCGTGTATCCCTGTGGAGTTTTAGGTAGAAGACAGGTACAAGGAGGTTTGCTTGTGTTCCTACAGCAAAACATCTCACTTGCAACATCCAGTTCTTCAGGTAACATGGTCAGAAGTGACAGAAAAACAAGAACAGTGAGTCTGATACTAAAAGGACCTTCACCTTTACCCCGACAGCATCTCCTAGGAGTGAGACACTGGAAGATGTTGCTCAGAGAAGCTGTGGCTGCCCCGTCCCTGGGAGTGTCCAAGGGCAGATTGGACAGAGCTTGGAGCAACCTGGGATAGTGGAAGGTGTCCCTGCCCAGGCAGAGGGTGGAACTGGATGGGCTTTAAAGTCCCTTCCAACCCAAACCATCCTCTGATTCTGTGATCCTCCCACCTCTCCAGAACCTCCTTATTTTCCTTACCCTTTTTGTATTGCAGACTCATGAATCATATGGGTTTGAAGACCAAGAAGTTACATTTGCACCTGGCACATCGTTCACCGTTCTCTCATCATTCACACCGCTTCTCTAAAAAGCATGGCTTGTCAGGAAGAAAGTGCACTGAAACACCTGAAGACACACACTGTGCAATGTCTTTACAAAAGAAAGGGTTGTGGCAAAGAGGAAGGTAAGTGTTGGTGGATATACTTTTTAAATATAGAGGATGTATTTTTATAGAGCAAGTGATTTTGTTTTAAAGCACAGACCTGCTCATGCTCACGCTTGGAATCCAGGGATTTTTGGATCTGGCCCCAAAAGGTTCCCCCATTTCCATGTGTTCGGGGACTGCTTTGTTTCAGCTCTTGGGAGCTCAGCTCAGTTTGGGCTTGTTCTGCCAGGGGTTTGAGGAGGTAAAAAGATGCTGTGAGTAATGAGTGTTACTGAGTCTTTTACTTGCAGGTCTACCTGGAAGCCAGTTCAGACTGACAGCAGTTGCACCCCAGGAAAGTGATAAATTGCTTGCATAAATAAAGATGATGCAAGCACTGGCAATGCCGGGGGGGGGGCTCCTTCCCAGAAGCAATTCTGGGTTCACTGATGCAGTCTTTGTTAGCTCTCTTCTTACAAGAAGTCTGAGAAGTTAATTTCCCTCTCCCAACAGCAAAGTTGAGCCACTCCTGCCTGAGCTACACCAGTTCCCCTGGTCCGTGCTTATAGGTCTGGCTGTTTCTGGTGTTTTGTCATTTATACTCACATAAATCAGGAATATCTGCTCAGAAAGAAAGTTAATTTCCTTTTCTTTTTTAGAGGCCTGTTTCTCATGGCTTCTTGTTCTGTTGGTGGGAACTTCTAAAGCAGCCTTTTGGTAGATTTAGTCACAGGTAAGTTAAAGTGTCATGGTTCATTCTTGGCTGCTGGAAAGGCCAGAAGGCTCATGAAGTCAAGCAGCCTGATTAAAAATCAGTTACTGACACTTCCACAAAACCAATTAACTTAAATTTGAACACCATATCTAATGCTTGATGCAAGGACACGTGAGCACTGCATGTACACCCAGAGTGGGACTGCAACCTGTGTGTCCACAGAACAGCCAGCCAGGGAATGCCTGGGGAGTTGTGGTCAGCAGAAGTCCCTGCAAACAGGGAATTGGGGCCATTCCTGAGGAAGTGGTAAGAAATGAAAGCCTGGGGATGGGTTTGCCTCGTGTTTCTTCCTGCTCAATCTCTGTGTCTCTAAGCTTGTGGCAGAGGAAGCCGAAGCAGTTTTCTCCAAGGCTTTAAGTAACTTTGACTTTTTTTCTCTGAACCTCATGATGGATAGTCACAGAGAATCCTGGAAAGGATTTGTTTTGGCTTGGGAGAGACCTTGAAGCTCATCTGCTTCCAACCCTCTGCTATGGGCAGGGACACCTTCCACTATGCCAGGTTGCTCCAAGCTCTGTCCAACCTGGCCTTAGACACTTCCAGGGATGGGATATGCTGGTAGTTTAAGATCTTGTCTCTTTAGGTAGGTTTCAGGGAGTCTATACATGTAAGACGTGTGCATTTTTTTTTGTTATAAAAAACTACTTTAATGCAAAGTGACTACATAGTGCTTTGCATTAAAATCATGGGAATGGTTACAAAATTCTGGATATACCCAAATACCTTGGCATTTGGTATAGTGAGTACTGAGTACATTTGGTATATGAATACTGAGAGTCAGCAAAATGGAAAAAAACCATCATCTGTATTGTATGAATTTTTTGCCTTACTCGAGTAAGAATATTTTTCAGAGTAACTAAATGCAGCTTTAAGAGAACTACCTCTCTGTATATCAGATATTAATGTGACTTCTAGAGTATAAAAATGGACTTGATGAGTAAAAATGGGGAAAACTCCCCCCAAATTGTTCTATTTCAAATTTTCAACAATTGCATTTACTATAGAGATGTTTGACTAACCATGTAGTTTTAAAAATCATTTAAAAATAGATTAAAAAAATGATCCCTGATGAGTATATCCCTATGCCATATACATAGCAAGTTCAGTAAAAACATATCAAAGCCTTCTTTATTTGAACATATATAGGAGTAACTAATGATTAGGAAAGGACTATAGAACATGGACTGGAGCATTTTCCTGTGGCAGCTGTTGGCACAACATACAGAACTGGTGGACACCACTTTTGGGGGGCTTGTGACAATATTGCTAATGAGGAAAAGAGACTTGGGGATCTTTGCAAGTGTATTTATTTGCCACTCTAAAGCTTCTTAGCCACTACATAGAGGGTGAGAAAGTGATTGAAGATATTGGCCGACCTTGTTTATATTAAAAGCACGTGTCATTTCCCCACTAATACAAACCAAACCCAACACTTGTGAAGCACAGCTATGGCAGGGACTGAGCATTGCTGTGCTCCAAGAGCTGCTGTCATCCTTGGGCAAGTGCCAAGATAAGCAGAGCTGGAGCATAGGGCGGTGACAGTTTGAATGTTGTACATCCTTGTAGCTGGAAAGAATGGAGGAACCCCAAAAGCAGATTTTTAGATCACAGCACTTTATGCACCATCGGTGAGAAATTGTGTGATTTCAGTGTTAGTCACCTGTATTGCTGACAATTGTCTCAGCTGCTTTTCAAGATCCAGTTTCTTGTTATTAATTTTTTTTCCCCACTGGTTTCTTATTTAGAAGAGGAACTGTCTTTCTTCTAGCAAATATCCCCCATCCTTTTCCACTTTCAGTCTCTTATAACTGATAACATGTTTTCCCAGAGGAATATCTTAGGCTGAAAGACTCACTTTCCTCCCAAATTCTTCCTTCTTTTCATGTCTCTGTAGGATTTTATCCTTGCCAGCTCTTCTCTCAAGTTCCATGGTGGTTACGTATATAACTTTTAAAGAGAGTTTTCTTGTCAGTGTCTCTGTGGCAGAGGATTTTATGACAGTAATTATCTCAGCATGAGTACTTTGTTGGGATTAAAATTTCAATTCATGTCCCTTTTGGAGTTTGCATTTTGGGGTTTTTTTTAAATTTCTATGTGACAATCATGGACTGGTGTTTAATTTTGTCTTCCAGACTTTTAATTCTTTAAAATTTTGTTCTGTTTTCTTTGATTAAGAGTGTTACTGGTTCCCTGTAGGAGTCCAGTTCAGGATTCAGTGATAAAACCAAGTGAAGAGTTAATTGTTTGGGCTCAATCCCATCCTATTGTCTGTCCTCTGACTTAATAGCTAAAATCCTTAAAATGACAGAGCTGATGGGAACAATTGCATTCACATGAGGTGAATAATCTCCAAGAGAGCTTTTCAAATTCATTGTGGTGCATCTTCAGGATGTAGCTGAGAAGAATTTTTCTGAAGCCAATTGTACATCAGCTGAGAATCTGCCCAAAGATTCCTTATGTACCAGGCCTTCACTAAATTCATTCAAGTTATTCAAAGAGAATCAAATGAGAATGGATGTAGAAAATAATTTAAAAAGATCAGCAAAGTGAAGTCATATTTGCTTTGAAAGTTGAGAGAAAAGGATTGGTATCTTTTCTGCAAATTTGGCAGGTTCTGATTCAGCTCTGGCAGTAATTATTCAGAGGAAAGATGGATTCTATATGAGAGAGAGAGAAAACACACATAATTCCCAGGGAGTCTTGACAGTCAATGCAATTATACTGATTTCTGACATCTCTGGACAGTGGGAGAGGATAAAAATGAAGTTTATATTTGATATACATGAATTCTTAAGATAGAAAAGCCAGCTTGTCTCCCAAGATGCCACGTGACGTGCCCCACGGTTTCTGGTGAGGCAGGAGGTCAGCTCTGAGATGCTCTCTCCAGATTTAGAGTCTCATTTAAAATTACAACTCCTGCTCAAATCCCATGTGCTGTATTTCCAGACTGAACTGGCCTAAGTTCAGCTTTTAGCCCTGAGGTTTTAACTGCTCTCCCCCCTGGTTGCACAGTTGCCCACTGCAGCTCTTTTCAGGGTGCAAAGGGCTGTTTTCTGAGACAATGCGTGAGGCGAAATCCAGCGTTTCTGGTGCCTTCGTGTAACAGTTATTCCATCTCTTTGGAAGACCCCTGCTGGAGCACAGCATGTGAGCTTTGCCGAGCATCTCGCTGGTCTCCTTCCTGCTCACATGCGCTTTCTGAAGGCATCGTTTCCCTCCCTGCTGCCTGTCTGGGAGCTCAACGCTGATTTTTATTGCGATCAGATTTCAGTGACCTGTTAGTAGCAGAGAAATGTTCCTGTGACTCAATACCAGAAGCAGCTCGGATGAGCTTTTCAAAGCAGAAGTGTCTTCTTGGAAGACTGATCAGGCTCTTCCAAACAGACATGAAGTAGGTTGGTTTCCTGAAAAACAGAATTTCACTAAAAGTAAGCAACAGGGATCACCTTAGGACAAGGCAAATTAAGCAGTTGGAAAGCTTGTACACATAAAACTGTCTTCATCCTGATTCTTCCAGTGTTGTCTGGCTCAACTTGTGTTTAAAAAATACTTAATTTTCACCAGAATTATTTGTGGCGTAAAAGCAGCGAAACAATTTTCCAGTAAAAACTTTGGGGTAGATGGGTGTCAGAGGGGTCTGGGGAGTATTTTGGTCCATATGATCTAGAATCACTGTTAATACTGCCAAAATTTGCTGTTCAGAGATTAACTATCTCTCTCAAGACCTTAAGTTTTTTGTTTAAATGCAGGTAGTCAAACTGTCTTCATCAGTTTGCTAAATTCCTACGAATTTCTTTAATGTCCTCTGAAAACAAGTTATTGCCTCTTAAATTACGCCCTGGAAAGTACCCCTAACTTCTGATCAGAATATGAGCCCGAATGCTGTTCACAGGTGTTTGTTTGATGCTGTGTCCCAGATAAAGAAGTGTCTTCCCTGTAGCCAAACCTCATCTGGGGCTGGTGTCAGGAAGTGAAAACTGAATAAAAGGTTACATTTTCACTAGGAAATGCAATTTGTTGGGACTGAAATTTTCACAGAATCATAGAATGACCTGTATTGGAAAGGACCTTATAGATCATCTTGTTCCAACCCCCTGCCTTGGGCAGGGACACCTTCCACTATCCCAGGTTGCTCCAAGCCCCATCAAACTTGGCCTTGGACACTTCCAGGGATGGGGCAGCCACAGCTTCTCTGGGCAACCTGTGCCAGGGTCTCAGCACCCTCACAGGGAAGAATTTTTTCCTAACATCTAATCTAAACCCACTCTCAGTTTGAAGCCATTTCCCCTTCTCCTCTCACTACATGCACATGCTTTTGTAAAAAGTTCCTCTCCATCTTTCTTGTAGGCTTTCTTCAGCATCTGGTCCCAAAACCAGATCTTTTGGCAATGGTTGTTGTGTCTAGGATGAACTTTGGTCAATGAGGACATCAAAGTCAGCACCCTGGAGGTGACACTCACCTGTGAGCCCCGGACCACTGGTGAGTACTGGCCACCAAGACGTTTAAATCTCTGACAGTATTTGTTTTCCAATTTCCAATCTGAGGGGCAACAATCCACAAATAACCTGTTGTTTTTCCAAGCTACTGCAGAGTGAATTCTTATTGTCTTGTCACTCCCAATTCAAAATTTCTCCCTGACCTCTCTCTCCCCACTCCTGTTTCCTCTAACAACCTCTCTGGAGCTGGTGATGCTGACTCAGGCTCAATCCCTGCTACATTTTTGCTGACTCAGTATCTCAAAAAAACCCAAAACCCTTTACATTGTCTGGTTATAATGATGCAATAAGGTTACAAGATCACCAGACTTTGAGCCAGCATTGGGCCAGCAGGTTAAGAAGGGGAACACAAGGCGTGAGCCAATACTACTCTCATCATCTCCAAAAAGGTTTTCTCTGAAGTGGTTTATTCCCACTCCAAATTGGATGAAGCCAAAAAGGGAGTGCTAGCTTGAAGGCATACGCAGTGTATACTTATTAAAAAGAAATTTT
The DNA here is from genome assembly GCA_013390025.1 of Pitta sordida. Lineage (NCBI taxonomy): Eukaryota > Metazoa > Chordata > Aves > Passeriformes > Pittidae > Pitta > Pitta sordida. The sequence goes on from WEKX01017880.1 coordinate 184,053, forward strand.
CAAGAGAGGAATTTGTGAGCTAACGAAGTCCTAGAGCAACAGTAACTCCTGCTTCAACAAGTTATGTGCATTTTTGTGTCTGTGGCTGCTTGCTTGCCCCAACTTGTCAATGCTAATTACCTCCTGCTAAATGAATGTTTAGCTGTTACTGGTCAAGAGATTCAACACTTAAATTAACAACTCCCAAACTGTTAGAGAGTAGGTTTCCTACATCTGTGGGCCAGTGAGGAGGCCTGTAAGCACATCTATTTAGTAAAAGGTCACTTGGTGTCCGAGCTCCAGCTGGATAATGACACAATACAGAAAAAAAGAATTAGAGTGAAAACGAGACATTGATTTATAAAAGCCAAAACCACCAGAGCATGTCATAATGTCCTTGTTATTTAACATCTTGAATCAAAAATTGCTATAGATTTTTTAATCTGTACCAGAGAAATATTATATTTAAGGAAAACAAGGTACACATATGCCAGGAATAGCATAGATTGATTGTCCAGGGGCAGAAGGTTAAGTGACTGGCATCTCATGGCCTCTTACGCTCTTGTTTTATGTCTGCAAAATATATTTTCACTGGCTGTATAAATTACATTCTCTACTTTATCTTAAGAAACGTTGCCTTTTGAGTTTCAATTGGCATCCAGGTACTCCAGTGTGTTCAGCCATAAACTCCTCCACACAGATCACACGTCTGAACTATTAAAACTTTGGTTAAAAGGGAAAAAACATGCTCCTGAGCTATTGGAAAGTTCAGGAGGTGAAAAACATTTCCTGCTTCTATAAATGGCACATTTGAAAATCAAGTGTTTCATTACAATGGTCATTGGGAAGCTGCAGCTGGCAGCTCTCACTTTGGGGGGGAAAAGAGTTGTGGCTTTGACAGTAGCAAAATAACAGCGAGAGTGTGAGATAACTGACAGTATTTCTAAAGAGGTATGTAGTTCTCTCTTAAACAGAACATTTAATTTAGTGTCAGCAGAATTTCCAAGGAAAATATTAAAGCCCAAATGAAAATATTCCTAGAGAAAGGTTGATTTTGGGGGCAGAAGGAGTACAAGGGAGGGAGGGAGAATGATTTCTTTGCATTCCAGGGTAATTCAGGCTGGAAGAGACCTCAGGAGAGCTCTAGTTCAACCTTCTGCTCTGAGAGGGTCAGCTCTGTTATCACACCAGGTTGTACAAGGCTTCCTGTTTTCTGACCTTGGAAACAAAGGATGGAGACCTGCAGCCTGAATCACAGAATATTCTGACTGACTCACGAGGGTAAGGTCAGCATGTTCAGCCACTTGACTCTAGATGTTGGAAATCAGGAGACAGTGAAACCAGAATCACAGAATATTCTGAGTTGGAAGGGACCCACAAGGATCATCGAGTCCAACTCTTAACACTGTCTCCCTGGCGGGAATCGAACCCGGGTTTCCCACATGACCAGTGGAGACACTTACCACTGTACTAAAGTGGATTTCCAACCAATAGTGACCTTTGAGACAATTCTCTTTCTCTGAAGAGACAGGAACTTGCACATTTGGTTTTTGAGGGCAGAACTTCATCACTAGCTCACTCTGTTTAGAAAGGTATCCAGTCTGTCCTGATGGAGCTGTTCCAATGAATGTAGGATATCTCAGGGGGGTAAAGCAAGTAAGATTCGCTTGTTGGACCCTTGAAGGAAGACAGCAGAAAGGAGTTATTGCTGGTGCTTTTATCTGCAGTATTTCACATGAGATGTTGTCTGGGAGAGGTGCCTGTTAGATGGAGTCCACCAGGTAGGGCAGGGAAAAAGAGGAGCTGGCTCATAGTGCCAGATGGAGCTTTTGCAGTCTGGTCCTTGTCTAGACTCAAAGAGCTTTCTGAGGGGTTTCAGGTGTTGTCATCACCTCAGAACAGCTGATCAGGGTGTCAGAGGCTTTAGGTCTGGGCTTTCCTTGAGCTACCAGCTGTGAGTGTTCAGGCTGGGTCCTGGACCTCACTGCCTGCCCTGCACAGGGCACACCAAAGGAGAGATTTCCTTTGTTTCACCTCCCACGATGCAAAGATGCAGCAAAGGACAAAAAAACTGCATGAAAGTGTCGACTCTAAACATTGAAAATATCTGAAGAGCAGCAGAATTATGGTCTGGAGTATCAGTCTGTAGAGTTCAAGGGTCTGGCACACGGTCCAGGATGACTCCTCACACACTGCAGTTTAGGAATCTGTTTAACCATTTGGCTGACCAAAGCCAAGAACTCTGAATATTGTATCTCGTCTCATGTTGATACCTGTTTAAGTAGGTGTCTATGCATTATTAATTCTGGATATCTGGAAGCAATCGGAGCTGAGTTGATAAGTCCCCCAGGGTTGTTTTTTTTCTTTATTTACTTATGCTTCTCTTAGAATTTAGCTTAACAACAAATTGTATACAAATATCGGTGTTTACTTGCCCAAGGGAATGTGGGAGGTAAAAATTTTGAGTTTATTTACTTGTTGATACTGACATCTTTTGAGGCTTTAGAATTAGCATGTATGTATCCAAAATAATATATTCTTTTAAATACCTACTGGTCATTAGATTCTATGGCTATTTAATAAATTATTTGAGAAGATAGTCTTAATATGAAGTGTCATGATGTGATGGTTTATTTTGATGTTCTTTTCTATGCATCGTGTATACTGATTTTAATTTTGTTTATACACACAAAAAAAGTTTGGACACTTTAAGAAAGACTATTGAAAAATCTAAATATTTACCAAGGTAATAGCTGGATTTGTGATTCATTTTTGTCTCTTTAACTAGCTTAGAATGGATGCTGATGTTTAAAAACCTATTTTTCATATGAAATGCTATTGTTAATAGAAAAATTTAATTTTAAATTACTTAAAGGAAAACAAGCAGGCTCTAAAAATGTGTACTCAACTGAGTGGTTCTCACCTTCACCATCCTGTTACTAGGGATGAGACCTCTCACGTGACTGAAGGCTGGAAGACTGGATCCAGAGTAAACACCTGATTTAGTGGGAGAATATTCTGAGCACTTTGAAAGGTTATTCAAGATATCATAAAGTACATTTATTATTTACTGGAAAGGTTTACTATCCCCAGTTTGTTTTTCTTTCTCTATTGGTACTGTTTGATGTATACATACTCTAGCTTGTAGTAACCCAGTGTATAACAATTATTTTCCATTTCCTTTGAATATTTTTAGGTTAAGCAACCAGAGGTTAGAACATATTCATTTTTTAATTTAAAAAAAAATTAAAACAAATCCAAAACATTTTCAATTAAAGAGAAAGCTAAGATCTCAAGAAAAAACATAAAATAAAAACACTGAAGTTTAGTGTGAGCCATGAAGTGGGTTCTGATATGTTTGTGACTGTACTTCCAAGAAGTTGTTTTGAAGACTCTTGAAGGTGAAATCTAGGGGGAAATTTACTTATTTAAAAATGGCATGTCACTGGAAATTAGACACCTATGCCAAAAGAGGAGTTGGATAGAATGTTTCTATCCATTGTGCCTTGCCCTGGTTTTAAAAATTAACAGCCCAGCCTGTCCAGGCTGCCTCCATGGAGATCTCGCCTCTTGCCAGGATGGCACCATGTCTCCTAAAGCTCTGGGCAGTGTCACTAGCACTCACCTTTTCTATGACTGATTCATGACTACTGCACCAGCTGACAGGTAAGTGACCTGGTCTTTCTTGCCTCCAGTTCCTAGTTCTCCCAAAATTGTGCAGGTCACTCCAGGGTCTTGACTTTTCTGTCCTAATGTATCCATCCATCTTTCTTGTTGAAAGTTAAATTATTGTGCAGGCAGGAACATGAGCCTCATGCAGCTGAAGGGAAATGTGGGGCGGGGGCAAGTCAGCCTCGTGGCCAAGGAGTCTTTGGGGGTACTTGTTTGGTCTCCATCACTGTTGTTCCTCTCAAGTGGAGTCATAGACTCACGGAGTGGTTTGAGTTGGAAGGGACCTGAAAGACCACCTCATTCCAACCACCTGCCATGAGCAGGGACACCTTCCACTAGAACAGGCTGCTGGTGTAGCATAAACCTACCCTCTTTCAGTTTCAAGCCATTCCCCCTTGTCCAGTCACTCCATGCCCTTGTCCAAAGTCCCTCTCCAGCTCTCCTGGAGCCCATCTAGGCACTGGAGGAGGCTCTAAGGTCTCCCTAAACCCTTCTAGCCTCCAGGTTGAGCACTCCAAGCTCTTCCGACCTGTCTCCAGAGCAGAGGCTCTCCAGCCTTCAAAGCATCTTTGTGGTGTCCTGTGGACTTGCTCACGCCAGCTCTCCTGGGACTTTTCCAACAGATGCAACCCTTGTGGTTTAGTTGACTTGGGCATCAATGGTTTAGATACAATATGGAGATCTTTGTGCTTTGCAATCCATTGTTAACTAAGGACCTTATTTCTGCAGATGTAGCTCTGAAATGTTGTACTTGCTTTCAGCAGTCCCACTGAAAGGTCTTATTAGTAACTATAGCTTATATATTTATATTTTTGATAGGATATTGACTCAACTTACTTGGTACTTGGCTTCCTAAAATAATGTTTGAGAAACTCATTTCTTACAAATTAAGACACTTCACTGAAGTATATACTTCATTAACAATATTTAAATTTCTATCTAAAGGCCAATGGTTCTTGAGAGAGCTGGTTTTACAACCAGCCCTAAAGTGCTGGGTCCATGCACAAATGCAAACACCTGTGCACAGCCAGCAATTTTTGTCTATACCTGTGATTAATGTACTTGGGACATTTCTGCTTTAAATTGGACTGAACCTGAGCTGACATATATTTCAAGCAGACTTATCAAAGCAAACAGGAGCCTGGTGCAGGGGAGAAGGCACAGGAACATACCCTTTACCTTCATCTACCTCAGTGAATTCTCCAGAGATTTATTTTATTTCAACTGTGATGTTGAAAACAAATTCTTTGCTCATGCAGGTTGAGATCTTATCAAACCTCAGTGCAAAGTGCATTTTATATTCAATGAATGCTGGAAAAGAGAGGCTTATAAGGACATTGCTGATAATGTTCTATGTTGCGGTAGAGTTGATGCCAACATGGTGGAAATTATCTTGTCTTTTAGGTAAAGTTTTGTATTTGGTTTTACATAGTAAGACCCTGAAAAAAAGAGAGGGAAAACATTCCTTAGGATGAGTCATAAAAATGCTTTAAAAATGCTATTAAGATTTAAGGCATAATGTAGATCCTATAAATCTACTCTGCATTCTTTCACTAGGAATGACTGACTTTTATGAAAACTAGGGATAGTAAATCAAGGACCTAAATAAGGGGGGATTTTGACACGTAAATATAGATTATACATTAGATGAGCCCAGACTTGACTGCCTCCTGGTTCCATGGGGGCCACACAAAGCAGGCATTTATTTTCCTGAGCAACAGTTCTGCCTCGTAAAAGCTGGTAGGCAAGACTATGGTGTAACATTTCCCTGGAGAGAAACTTTTTCCCTAGTGGTTTGGGAAGGACATTTGCTTGCTCTCTCACTCAGCCCTACTTTCCTGCCACCCTGTACATTCCTTTCTTGTTCAGGGTTGTGTGTGTGTGTGTGTTTTGAGGAGATGGCATTTCATCTGGAAGCAGTCCTGAAGCTCTCTGAACACAAATGTGAACTAGAAGGATAAACCCAACTGCAAGGTTAAACCTCCACACCCAGGCACACATGTACACACCCCCACATACACACTTCTCAGTCTGCATTGGTGGTTTGCTGTTCCTGAAGATGTTTTAAGAAGGAGCTTCCACACTAAACGATCAATATCCTTAGGAAATGCCAACATAAAGCCTTCAATGGCGTTATCACAAATATATTTGACCATTTGAATCTTTGGCCTCGGATTAATTTGGTTTTGCCCCGTCCTCTGGTCCGCATGCCGTAACTCATCTGATGGGATGGTGCATGGAGAACACTCCCCTATCCCTCCAGCTGCTTATCAGAGCTGAGCCCAGACCTGGCACTTGCACAGCAGCCAGATTACTTAACCTTATCGGCTTTGTGCTTCTATATTTAAACAAGAAGAGCTCTTTGTCGCTGAACTAATATAAAACATAGCTTGACTCGATGCCTGGCTTTTAAAGAAAGGGCATCTATCACTTTTATGTGGCATTTCAAAGAAGAAGGCATTTAATAATGCTGAGAGACAAAGAAGGGAGTCTGTCTTAATGTACAACTAGCTGGCTAATGATTAACTTCTAATACTTAATAGGTTTATGGTAGAAAAAAACCCAATAAACCCAGTGCCATGGCACGGCTTACTGTTGTGTGAAGGAGTTTGCTGCATTATCTGAAGTGATACAAAACCTGTGTGCAGCTGGTGGGCAAGAGTATGTGGAAGACTTAAAAAAAAAAACCCAAATAACACTCAAAAGCTTTTAAAACAGAAGGATGAGGAGGGCAGCAGGGAGCCTCGACCCTGCAGGAGAGAGCAGAGAGTGCAAAGCATGACTGAAATGAATGTGTGGACTGGAAGAGAGTAAGTTTAGATCAGATATTAGGAAGAAATCCATCTCTGTGAGGGTGATGAGACCCTGGCACAGGTTCCCCAGAGAAGCTGTGGCTGCCCCATCCCTGGAAGTGTTCCAGGCCAGGTTGGACGGAGCAACCTGGGATAGTGGAAGGTGTCCCTGCCCATGGCAGGGGGTTGGAACAAGATGACCTTTAAGGTCCCTTCCAACCCAAACCTAGTCTGTATTTGTGAGAAGAACCTACTGAATGTGTTCGTTTTTCAAATTAAAAGAGAGACAAACTTTCATACTCAACTGTCCTCCTGTGCAAAAATACCTTCATATGTCCAGTTTCTTTTTATGAGGGCATATTGCAAGTGAGGGAGGAAAAGGCATTTTGACTTGACAGTCCATTTCCAGAGTTTTGGAAGGCCCTAAGCTGATTTCTCATAGGATGGTTGTTATATACCTTCCCAAATGACTTATTTGAAAGTGAGTTAATTGTGCTAAAAAGTCTTCTTCTGTCAACTACAAGTAACTGCACACAGTAATTTTGTGCCTGCAGCTTGTAACATTGACAGTACTCAGCATACACTTAGTGATGTAGCCACGATCCCGAAATTCTGGGTGCACACCCCTCTCAAACAGAACGATAAGCTCCAGCTGAGTGCCCCTGGATAGAGATCCCTCAGTGGTGACCTGACAGGGCATTCCCCTGGGCACCTTCTGAGATCTGTCTGCATCTCAAATGCTTTGTGTGGGTCACTCAAAGGGCAGTCTGGACATACTTGCCATGATATTTCCTGGGAGGTTGTCCCAGCAATGTGCAGTCCCCGCTGCCGTCTGAACTTGCAGCTCCGCTCTGACCTCTTTACATTTTGGCCCAAACCACTTCAGAGGTGTGTGAACTCTTGTGAACCCAGCCTGTGCTCAGGACATGGGGCTCTGATTATTAAACACTTTTCCAATGTCTGCAACAGCTTTCACCCAAAGACCTCAGGACACTTGACTGCACTCATGATTAACTGAACACTCTGTCCCTGTAGAAAACACCTGAGAAAGCCATGTCAACTCTGAATATAATTTCCTAACACAAGAACATGGTGGAGAGGGACCTGGACTGGAATCTCATTTAAGGTACCTCAGATGGCTCAGCTCCTTTGCTTTCCAGCTCAGCATTTTTTGAGTTGCCCTTGTCTATACCATGATTCAAAACATGCTGTAGAACGACCACTTCCAATTGCAGGGAAAATATTGATGCCTTGTGCATAAATACCAGATATTAAATCTGTTTGATGATTATACAGGGTGATGAAGGGCAGTCATGAGTTTAGGGTATTGGTGTATGGTTTGAAGACCTGATTCCCAGCATTTTCTTTTCCCATTACAGGATTTTGGAGGGGAAGTTAAACCAGTTCTGTCTCTCAGTTTTGTACATATTTATAATATTTTATTAAACTTGTGTTTGAAATAAAGGTTCATCATGCAGAAAAAGCACTAAAGAGTGAGCTCTTCCCCGTGTCAGGACGCCACTGGCCAGGTAAGTGACATGGATAACATATGTTCTATCACTTTCCTTGAGCTGAGAGCCAGCAGTGGGTGCAGAGTCTGCTTTAGCTCCCTTGCTTTGCTCTAGGGATCCCCTCCAGCACAAAGAAGTTTTGCCAACCTTTTGCACACCTTTGTATTGTTCTCTCCTCCATACAGGTGGTGTTTAGAGGGTGGTTTTTTCAGGGTGCTTTTTTCTGGGTTTTTTTTTTTAGTTTCATCTGTCCTACAGCCCAAACTGCAGGTGAGTTTGCTATTTGGATTTTATGTCTTTGCATATGCTTGAGAGCAACTGTCAACCCTGACCTTTAAAAGTCTTCAAGCTCCTTTCAGTCTTTCAGACACAGTTCAGCATAAGACCCCGGTGCTGCACAGCCAAAGCCTTCTGCCAGCTTTCTTACATGACTGGGATTTTATGGCAATATCACCCTGAGGTGTGACTGACAATTCATAAAACCCCAGAAGCTGGAGGTGGAAAAGGCTGTTAGATCACCGTCTCCATTCCCCTGCCAGGGTGGGATGTGTCACAGGTGTTTCAGCTCTAGGATGTACACAAGTGCTGTGCCAGTGGTTGTCATTATTTACTGTATTTGTGACCCCAAGACTATATCCTGGTAGTTCTGACCACCACCACCTTACAGCAGTGGGAGTCCCAATACTCCAGTTCTTCCCAAATTTGGGACATCATGGTTTGAAATGTGATCTCCTGTGATTATCCATGTGATGAAGCACATACATGAGCTGGTTGTTCTATAGCTGGTGAGATTTAGACAGTTTGCTGTATCCACTCAGTATGATAACTTAATCTGGCCTTGCCTATTTTTGAGTCAGGGAGGATTTCATTCTGCTACAGGGTAGTTCATTCACAGTTAAGTGTTCTTTCCCTTCTTAACAGTTTAGTACTGTGCAAACCACTGGGTTTTTTTATTATGATATTTTCTACAAAGGGCATTTCAAGTTATTCATTATTAGTTTGAGATCATAACATTTTGTTTGAACTTGTGGAATTAGGGTGGGTTTTTTTCCTTTTCCATTTTTTTCAAGTAAGAACGAAATTCTTTTACTATTTTATGAGACTATTGAGGTATATGACACAAAGAAATTAGAAATAAAGCAAATAGTAACTAGGCTTTTACCACAATATGAAATCCTGTTTGCTCTTTAATTGAACATCAACGGTTGACATTAACTAGCAGATATGCCACTTCCATGCCAGGGTCTCATTTTTGGAAGATGAGATCAGTCTGACTCTATGAAAATAAATATTAAAGAAAACGTGCTCATTAAAGTGCTCAGCTCCTAAAGGCCTGGTGCTAAGAAATCTGGGCATGTGCTGCCACCCCCACTGAGGCTCACTCAGCTTTCAGCTCTCACTCTCAAAATCTGCATTACAGTTCTATTTTTGCAGGTATCTAACAAGATTCCATTTCTATTTAGAGTTACGTGACTTCAGTTCCCCCCAGCACTGTATTTGGAATGAGTTCTTTTCTCAATACTGCAAGTATTGGTTCTTGTACTATTTTTCATCTGCTTCCATATCATGATAACCTGGCACTTCCTTGGTTTGTTTTGTTACAAAGCGGGATACTTTCCTTTTTGAGCGTCTCCAAGTTCCAGAAATGATGCCTCAGAGAGGTCCAGCCTGCTCTGTACCTGCTCTTCCTTCGCAGTGTCCTGTGCAGAACTTCAATGTGGCACATGCTGTCCCTGCCTGATCTTCACAAGTTGTTGGGACTTGAGAAACTCACGTGTTAACAGGACACTGCCAGAGTTTTCCCTGAGCTGACTCTCTTAGGTGCAGAGCAAAGAGTGATTCTGGGTGAGGAAAGTAGTGACCAAAGCGACCTTTGGCTCCAGGTGGGGACAGGGACAGCCAAGTCAATTCAGCCTCTGGTTATCACCTTTGAATATGTCTACTCTTGATGGAGAGGTCCCACTGTCTATTGCCCCTTTCTCTTTTCTCTCCCCACCCCTCCTCAAAGAGACAGAAAAAGCCAAAGCGTTACTGTCCCATGAAGCAGCTCCTTCCAAGAGCAGGAACTGAGTTAAAACTAGATGAAAACAGGTGAATAAATATATAAAATGAATAAAAAGGAGAGGGAAATCCTCTTCCCTAGAGTTACACTGAAAGCTGAATAAGGACTTCTTATTGAAAGGTAGAGAGGGAAATTATTTTTGTTTCAAGTGGAGCTCTTGTTGGAGGGAAGTGTTGAAATGAGAGAGCTTTTGGGGTTAAGAAAGTTTTTGTGCTCATGGAAGTGGTGGCTGAGAAATTACTTTAAATAATTTCAGTAAAACTAGTGAGCAGGGAAATTAATTTCCTTTCAAAATGATGTGGTGGAAAGGCAAAGCCTTGGGTTACAGCTCAGACAAAAGGAAAAGGTAAATACTTTCCATTAAATTTCTTGTGCAATTTCTAGAGACATCTTGGAAATTTATAGTGCAGATGCACTGGTTTGAGGTACAAGCTCACCTTGCCTGACCTCCCACATAACACAGGCCTTTGAGTCTGACCCTGTAATTTCTGCATCAGGCACCTCTCTCTCTGTTTGAGCTACAACATCGCGCCAAGATATCCATCTAGTCCTGACTGGAAGAGTGCAAATGAAGGAAATCCATCACATCCTGAGGTAGCTGTGTTTAAATCACTAAGATAAGCCTGTACATCTAAGGCTCTCCCTGAAGATGACATCAGCAAGAATTTGCTGAGGGGGCCAGAGCTCGTGGGAGGGTGAGAGGCTGCAGATCCAGACAGTGTTTTCCTAAAGCTGAGAAATGGGGGAAATGCGAAATCCCAATGCCACATAACAGCATTCTGCAGAGGACTTGATGTGAAGTGTGTTCTCCACGAAGTTGAGGAGCTTTGAAAGACCAGTGGACTTTGGTTTATGAATTATTTTGTTTTCAAAGCTGGCATCGCTTGGGCGACTAGGCAGTAATGCTGCAGTGAGAACGAATTTAGAAGTCTTTGGGAAAAGGGAGATGATGCTGCCTGTGGAAAAAATTGTTTGGTTTTGTAGTACCTGATTACAGGTCATCTTTTTCTGTCCCAACCGTTTCAAAAATTGTTTTGAAAGTATTTCACTTATGATTTTAGCATTTGGGAGCCAAATTTGCAGTCTATAGCAAAGGTTTCAGTGAAATTTAAGCCAAATTAAAAAAGAACAGAGTTGAAATGAAATTACATGGAATAAATTTCTTTCAAGCTAATAACCTCCACAAGATATTACTCTTTACATGTGATGCACATGAACCCAAATTTCAGTTTCATTTATTTTTATATAACTATATTCACAGTTTCTCAAACCTGAACATGAACTTTTGGCTGGACTGGTCCCAGCAACATTAGAGAATAATAGTTTCTGTATCATTTAAGCAATATAATTTTAACCAAAGTTTGAACACAAGTGCCAACCCACCCAGTGGCTCTATACCTTTCATATAGAGATATTTTTTAATATATTTTAACATATTAAGGCAGTTTCTTTTCTTTTTGTGTTCTTCCCCTGCTTATCTACTATACCTTTACTGTAAGCCTCTGGTGTTCTTACATTTTTTTCTTCATTCCTTTTCCATCTCCCACTTTCCTTAATACAGACCTCCTGTTTCTAGTGCCCATCAATCAAACTGTAAATCTCAGACAAAACCAGTCCGTGCAGGTGGAGCTGGGTGGCACAGCCCAGAGCTGAAGGTGCCTCCTGCACGGTGGATCTCAGCTGGAGCTCCTTTGGTGAAACACTTTGCTGTGTTCCCATTGCATTTCACAGGGCAGGGTTTCTGTAAGATACATCTTCACTCTGTGAAACAAGCCCTGGGCGCCTCAGTCAGAAATAAAAATAGGATTTTTCTGTGAGGTGACAAGTGTGTAAAAACGCCCTTTTAATGACACCTTCGCCTTTGGACAACGGATTTCACTTTATATTTAAACAGCATTAGCTTGTATATTTCCCATTCAGTTTTTTTCATTACTTTTATTTGTCGTTCCACCAGTGAGATCTGTGGAGTTTCAAGCAGAAGATTTAAATCTGAGGCTTTGGAGGGGAGGCATTTCCGTCTTCTCTCATTACATTTGTTCTCACCTGAGTTAGCCTTTCCACTTGCAGTTCTTTGGTTTCTTTGCTCTTTTTCCGGTTACAGATACCTAAATGAGATTTCGAAATATTGGAGATGACTGAGGTAACAACTAGGTTATATTGTTCCATGTGTTCCTCTGTTCATCTGGACCTCTTTAACACTGTGTTTGCTTTCACCCTGTAGAAAGGGCCTTTCCACATTTTTAGTGCATCTTAGAACAGAATGACCAGAATTGTTCACAAACAACTTCAAAGCATCTGAAAGCCTTTCTGGCTTATTTAACTGCAGGAGCCTTTCTTAGACTCAGTAGAAGTCTTTCTAGGTTAATGAGATTCCCTGTTTCCCTCCTCAGAAAACTACCCAGACAAGCACTCTAGTGCGGTTTTTTTCCTCATGGAAGTCTCTTAAGGAGTGGAGAGAGTGGTTCACCACCAGGTCAAGAGCCCTTGGTTATGAACAGCACCTTTCATTTGCTGGAAGAGGCACCCACACGGCCTCACACAACGTTTTCTGCAGCCCCTTGCCAGAAATGAGGTAACACATTCATGGATGGAGGCATCAAGTGTGTGTTTTGTATCTCAGCATTTTATGAAGTGCATTATTTCTCCCTGCCCAGCCAAAATTTTGTTCACAGGGATGCCGAGCAACTTTGTTAAGGAAGTAGAACATGCTGGATTTAAGGGCAATTGTATTTCAAATGGAGTTGATCTGTGCTTTGTGGGTAAAAATACATTTTAAAGACTTCTAAATAAGGGACTAGGACAGTGTATTTTATCATTAAAGCACCTACCATGTGTGAGGTTAAAAAGAAACAGAAGAAAGATTAAAACTGCTTTGCTGCCTGTGGTATGAAGATCAAGGTATCTAAGGGGAAAAGATGAACACGAGAGATTGGAAGATAAAGGGTTATTGATTAATCTCTCATCATAGGGTCCCTTCCAGCTCAGAATAACCTGCACCATATATCCCTTTTTTTTACTTAAATTACGTAGGATATTATCTGAGGAGACACAAAATACTAAAATACATAAGAATGTTTAACTTTCAGGTGCATAATGTAATTAGGTAAGTACGTTTAGTTAGTAGGCTGATTTCAGGAATATAGACTAGACTCACTAGTCTGTGGTAGCTGCCTTGACCAATTTAGCATGACTAGAAGGGTTTTATCTGCTTTGAGTTGCTCATATGCAACTCTTGTGAAACTTCTATTATTACCACTACAATACTGGAAATCATAAAAGATTTGGGGAATTGAGGACTCCTATGCATAACACATCAGTACACTGAAATTCATTTTCCTTAGGTCTCACTGCTGCTTAGAATTCAATTGGAAGTGAATGACGTAGCGTTTTTGCACAGAATAGCAGGAATTGGGAGTTGGACTGGATGATCCTGTGGGTCCCTTCCAGCTCAGAATAACCTGTGAACCTGTGAATGTGCTCTACAGAGCATTTGGCTACAAAGATGTACCCTTCAAGGAATCTATTGTGTCAAACATATAAAGAGTTTCCTTTTTCTTTTTTTTTTTTTTTTTTAAGCAGGGAAACACTGTGCAGATTGCTGCCCTGTGGAAACTGGAGAGAATTACTCAAGGTCAGGAGCACACTGGTAGACTTCTGCAGTTACCAATGCTGCTTTCTGTGAAAAACTCCTGTGAAAAAACTTTTTAAACTTCACAGNTTCAAGGTCAGGAGCACACTGGTAGATTTCTGCAGTTACCAGTGCTGCTTTCTGTGAAAAAACTTTTTAAACTTCACAGTAGGAGTAGGATTTATTGCACTAATCATTAGCTGTTTAAAAGTCAGGCTCCTTTACCAAACTGGTTGTCTAGTTTAGGCAAAGACACCAGGTAGCTCTTCCCACCTATTTGGAGCTGGGTGTGTGATGGGGGGTGGGTACTCAGGTCCTCATTAATCTCTGTTCACACATGAGAGGCAGAGGACCTACCGTGTTGTTAAGCAGAGCATTGGAAATATGAAGTAAAATGTTTATTTTCCGAAAGGAATTAGGTGTGAGTGAGGTCCTGTCTGTTTTGGGCACTGCTTCTCAAGGAATTGGCTGATTCTGGCAAGGGCTGGCCTGCCCAGTGAATGACGAGAGTGCAAAACAGATCCATAGATTTTGGAAGGCAGCATCCAAATAACTCCCAGTGGCTTCTAAACCGTATCTTGAAGAAAAACCCCTAACTTTATGCTACTTGTATAATAAAATTGACAGAGTTAAGTAGATTAGTACTGTCCAGTATAATCCTGTGACTTCCAGAACACTTTGCAAGTCTAACTTGTTAAGAATTGAGAAGAAAATTGTGTACAGCCTCCCTCTACATTAGTCTAGATGTATTTTGGGACTGTTTTCCTACGCCCTGCTTTGACTGCTTCTTTTATTTTGATTCTTCACTGGCTATTAGTAAATATTACAGAAGTGAAATGAAAATAAATCAGTTTTTCCAAAAGGTTATAGGAAGTATGGACCCATAGCCTAGGAAACCTTACCAAATTCAAGTCAATTATACAGCCTGTGATCACAGAAGTGTTTTAGAAATTTTTTTTCATTTGTCTTAATTTCAGGTACCAGGAGGTACTTAACAAGATGCCATGGGTAATGCTGAAGTGACCTGCTTCTGCTTTACAAGTGCAATTACCTGAAGACAAGCTGGGGTTTGTGCAGTTTTCTGCTGGGATGCTGAGGAGGCAGCAGGTGGCAAAGCAGTCGATGCCAACCATTACAGCACTGCTTCTGGAAAGTGAAGCTGAGGTGAAAAATGTTACCACATTCCTGGGTCACCTTTCCCTGCCGAGCCTCCCACTCTGGAGGGGAGGCTGTTCAAAGCTTCGCATTGTACCCTTGGCCTTTCTAAATAACATAAAACACACTCTGGTTCGGTGTGGGTGGGCAGTTAAAGCTAAGGCAAACAACCTGCTTTGCCAAGCAATATTTTCTTAAGCAGTAGGCAAGATGCATTTCAAAAGGAACAGCCACAAAGCTATGGGAAACACCTGCAAGCCTTTGTTGCATGGGAGGCTCTACAGTGGGAATCCAATGGGAATCCAAAGCCCACCTGCAACTTCTCTACGGAGCTGTTGCAACAACATATGTAAGGCAGGGGGGAAAACACAACCAGCTATTGATTTGGCATACTGTTTTGTAAAAATGAACATGGGTGCACACCAGTCACTGTAAAATTGAGGGAAAACTGACTCCCCAACATTCATGAGGCAGCACAGGGTAGAGAAAGGGTTAAAGGGGGTGGTTTTCCCCTCCAGAACAGCCCAGGATGGCACACCTGCACCCAGGGGTGTGACACAGCCCTGGCTGTTTACCTGGTGTGTTTTAAGATCTCAGTCTCAAAATTTACTTGCTGACATCCCCGCAGGTACAGCTCTGATTCATACACGTCAATCGAGCAGCATATTTTTGTCAAACACACCTTGTCTTGGGTAGTTTTGTTTGATGTCTTGAAAAGATCAGCACCTTGAGCAGGGAGGAGAGAAACTTGTCCTATAGGAAAAGGTAACTTTATATAACTGAGTATATAACCATTTGTAGATTAAGGCCAGAAGAGAATATTCGACTCCCTGTGTAATACAGGGCAGAATATATTATTGCACAAAAGGATGTATTTTAGGATCACACTGAGGGAGCCCTGTGCCCTCAAAGGGAGTTCAGTGCTATGACAAAAGAATATATTTTCGGAAGACATCCACTTTCATTTAAAAATTTTGAGTGATGGGGGAACCATGCAAGAGAAGCTCTTGCAGTGACTGAGAGCTACAGAGTAAAAAGCATCACCTTTTTTCCACTTTGAATTACTGTAGCTTCAGCTTCCAATCTTTCAGTTTCAGTATATGTTTATTTGGTATGTTTTTAAGAAATCCTCTACTCTCAGATTTTTTTTGGTACATCTCACTCTGGATTAGGGTCAAAATAGTGGCAGGTCACCTTTGGAATTTTAAACAGATCTAGCTTCAGAAATTATTCAGAATTTTCTACAGGTCATATGGTTCTTTCATCTGTCTTTTGGCCTGTCTCCAGTGTTTCAGTAACAGAAATAGTGCATACATTTCTTCCAGATTAGGTCTTTTAATTTGCTATTCCCTCTACATCTCTTTATAAACTGACTTCTTGGTTGTAACATGGTTGACACCTTCCCAGCTGATGAGCTGCCATGAGGAGCAGCACTCTTGGCGAGGCTGGGGAGCTTCTGCTGCAGCTCCAGGAGAAATTAAAGGAAAATGGCCCCTTCTCCCTGGGTGTCCTGATCCTCATGAACACAGCCAAGAGTACAGTAAATTAGAATAAATAGGATCACACTGAGGGAGCCCTGTGCCCACAAAGGGGGTTCAGTGCTATGAGAAGGTTTGACTTTATTCATCTACATCTGTAACAACTTAGAAAAATACCACAGTTATGTACAATACCAGTTCATGTCATTGCATCCCTATAAAACCCATCCCAGCAGTGGTCTGAAGTCATGGCAGTAATACAGCTTGGAGCTGTGGAGGTCTTGGACCACATAGTGTGTTGGGTTTGTCAAAAAGCTTTTCCTGGACTGTAGCTGCAGGATCTAGCATGAATTTGAGTCATGTTTTACTGGCCCCTCTCTCCCCCTGATCCAAGCAAACTGGAGGCTATGCAGCCATAATTGGTATGAGAATAATTCCAAGGAAACAAAATGCAGAAATACTGGGATAGGTGTGGCATTGTGTTATATATGTTTACAAACACACTATGTAGTCATGTCCCCCAATAATAAAAGTTTATAGAATGAATGAAAATGCATCACTGCCCTGTGCTGGCTGAAAGTAATCTGCATCTTCATAGGCCTTAAACAAACACCTGGGGGAAAGACTCTTGTTGGATAAAACCCAGCTCTTGTCCAAACCTTCCTCTACAGATTTCGCCATCATAGACTCTTAGAATTGTTTATGTTAGAAAAAAAATCTGATATCATCAAGTCCAACTGTCAAGGCCAACATAAAACCATATCCCTAAGTGTCACATCTGCATGTCTTTTAAATCCCTCCAGGGGTGGTGACTCCACCACTGCCCTGGCCAGTCTGTTCCAGTGCTTGACAACCCTTCCCATTAAGAACTTTTTCCCAATATCCAATCCCTGGCACAAGCGGAGACATCTTTATAATTTTTTCTCCTGCATCTACTTACACTCTGATCTATTTACTTTGGTCTTTAAATAACCTATTGCTACACTATAGGGGGGTTTCTTAGCCGTGGATATGTAGAAGGTAACTGGGGTTCTGGCTCACACGCTGAGAGTGAGATTTTTCAACATTCTTTTTATAAGGCCTTTTCAGAGAGCATGACCCAGAAAACATCAGGCTTTACCTTTGCTGAGCTTTCAGTGACAGGCAGAAGCCAACTCATCCTTTCAGTGCTGAACTGGATAGACTTGATCAAGAAATAATTGCAAGGTAATAAATAAGCTCTCCCAGGATGTAATTTTTACCACTTTGCTTTTCACAGAAGAACATTGTTACACACATCATTGAGCTTCTACTCTTTTACCTCTGTTTCTTCAGGGGGGAAAAAACCTCAACCAAAACCAAAACCAAACCTCCCTATATTTTAATATCAAAAATACAAAATTAAAAATTCTTAAGAGATGGTCTGAGGCTGAGGAGACATTTACAAGCCCTGAGATTTTCATAGGTTTAAAGAAACAAACATCAAATCATTAATAATTTGAAGTTTTCTTTGACTTGAGAAAATGGCTTTGTGTAGGTCTATATTGATATTCCATTGTAAGAAAGAAAAGAAGGTCTGCCATTCTGGAACATGGGTTCAGGTCATCTTTTGTGATTTTTTCAAATATTTTCAGTGTCCTACAGGAGACAGAGAATCTTTTTCTTCTCAAAGTTAATTCTCTCAAGTGGCTTTCCCACTTCTGTTATATTGCTAAGGTGTGCTGTGCTCTGTGTGCAGGGCTGTGCTCTGTGTCCTGTAAAATAATACTGAATTTGCAGCCCAAGGACTACTCTCTCAGCAGGCAGAGGTGAATTAAATATCCCAGCAGTAACAGGACTTCACTCTTGTCATGCTGTTTTTCCTGGGATGATGTGACTATAGGCAATGTTACAGTTGGTGCTGTTCACCACAGCAAAGGCAAATAAAAAAAAAAAGAATAACAATTCAGTCCTAATGAAAAATAAATAAGAATATTACACAATTTCTTTGTCTCTTTACCTTTTGCAAAGTATTCTCAAGCTGTTGTCAGTGACACAGCAAAGATCCGCTCTGTCAGGGAGGAGAAAAGAGAAAATGTTTCAGGGGACGTGCTCTGGGGAAATGCTGCTGTGCTTAAGGAGCATTAATGTTGTATTAACACAATCCTCAGAGTGTAGTGGCTGCTCTCATGCTCTAAGTGCCGTGGGTTTAACTTGGTTTTGGAGACTGCAGAAAATGGCAGCTTTGTGCTCATTATGCTACTGACAAGCAGAGAAGCTATTTAAAATGTTTTCTAAATTCTTTTAGCCTGACAGGTAAGCGATCACTCTTTTTGGATTAATGGACCATTACTACAGGATGTCCCTGCAGGCTCAGGTTTTGTTTCTTTCCTACTGGCAAGTTGTAGCATGATACAAGCATGCAAGTGCCAAAAGCATCTTTTCCATTTTTCTTGGTGTCACTCAGTCAAGCACTGGAATGCCAAACAAACAAACCACGTCCCAGTGCAGTCAAAAGCCTGTCATGCCTGGTGCTATAACGTGAAACTACGAGAGAAAAGGTCATTTCTATCTTTTTGCACAGAAACTTATGGTTTTGTTATGTTTATCAAATGCGTGAAAGGATCCTGATCAGTAACTAGTGTTGGAATACTGAAAAAAAAGTACTGAAGTTGAGAGCAGCACTGATGTAAAATCATCAACTAACTTCACACTGGGCTTTGAATCCCGTTTGTGGAAGGCTAGTTCTGTAATAACTTGTGTCTGGGGCTCACTGAAGTCATGCATGGGGACCACTGGCCTTTTCCCCTACCAGCAATACTTCTCATCTTTCAAGGGTGACAGGCCAAAAGCATCCCAGGGCGTGCTGAGCTAATGCCAGTAGTATTTCTCCTTTGTGGATCAAATAGCAGGAATTGGAATGAGCCTTCCTCAAATTCTCTTTCAGGATCTCCTCCAGGCAAAACTTTGAGGTTTGCATAACTGAAAAGTAATCTGACTTGACTTTGGCAACGAAAAAGAAGCCTCTTATTTGGGCCAAGAAAAGATATATTTCTTTTTTAGTAGCATTTTTCATTCCTAATATGTCACTTCTATATTCCCTTTTTTTTTTCTTTTTTTCTTGCTATGACTTTCCTCTCTTTTAAGGAGATCTTTACATGTACTGTTCCAGGCATGCTGAGACAAGAGTGAGATATGTGCAGTAGTTTATCAGAATGCATGGATCTGATGTGGTCAAACAAAACATTTCAGTTACTGGTATAAAAGTGTTCTTGAAAACTGAAGGCTGATATGAGTAAACGAAAAAAATCTAATTTTATTAATTTCTTGAAGTACTACCAGAAGCCTCAATAAGGACAAAGAAAAAGAAATTCTAAAAATGGCCTTTTCAATTAATGGGTAGAAATGTGGTTTTAATATAATGCAACACATTGCCCGAATAGAAGTAAAGCAGCTATCATCATTTTTGATCAAGGCAAAGAATTTCTCTGACTCTTTTCATTTTCTCAGAAAGTTTAGTTTGGAGCCAACTGCAGCCACAGAGAAATCAAGACATTGTATCTTCTGCCTTTAGAACTTTGTGGCAGCAGTTCCCAGAATGTTTAGTTCAGGTCTTTTGGAAAGGACAGTTTGTGGCTCAGAGGTGGATATTTATTTACGAGGAAAAAAAGATGCACGTATGTCTTCTCAGTGATAGAGCTGTGGCTTCTTCTTGCAACAGTTCTTCTGGTGAGCTCCTTTGAAATTCTTGACTGTAGAAAGCTCTGCAATGATAATCTCAAATTCCTGGTGATTTGGCTAACGCTCTGGTGTGTCTCAAAATATCCCAGATGCGCCCTCCCTTTGAACAATCATTGTCTCCTCATTCAGACTTTAATTCTTTTGAGAGAGGGAAAAAGGTTCAGCTGAACATTATGTATTTGAACCAAGAAATATATATCAAAAGGGGAGCTGCTAAGACAGGTTGGAAAGAGGTCAGGCTGGCTCCCATAGATCACTAGTTAGAGCTTTAACTGGGCAGAGGGAAATCACCACGGCCTGGCATCAGCCAAGCCCGGCTTTCATTGCACCTTTGTCAGCTCTGTGGGTGATGGAGTACAGGTGGTAAGTCCTTGATGTTAAATATGGTAATGCCCCATGGAGCTGAAGTTAATAATCAAGAGGGGAACAAGGGAACACAGTGTTGAACAAACGGGACAGGTTGATGTGATTTATTGGGAGGGCTGAATTACATTGCTATGTCATGGAGAAAAAGATTTGAAAGCAGCAGAAGGTTTTAGGCTTTCTGTGGCTAGAGATGAGTGCTTTGGAGTAAGATGAGTAGGCAGAGGATGTCCTTGTCTTATATTGCATAATTATTCTGCAGTGAAAAGCACCTATTCTATTCTGTGTGCTCTCTTCAAGCATTTACACTCTAATCCTTCTCATAAATTAAGAGACAGTAATCACCTACTGCTTCTCCAAGCTTCCTGTTCCTGTTTGATGTCATTGTGCTTAATTCATCCTTTACACCCGGGTTAAGCCAGGCTCACTTCTTTTAGTGGTGCCCCTATTTAATCTTCTTAATTTATGTGACATGCTGATATTTGTTTAGAACTCAGAAATAGATATAAATAGTAAAATGGTGACATCCCTGAAACAAAGGGAACCTCTGTTAATAAGAACTGGAAAATAATCTTTCTGGATGCTCTGACAAGACCACATTCATGAAGAGAAGTAATTTAAAGGAGAAAGGACTGACTTTTTATGTTAGACTTGTTTTTAAAGAGAAAGGGGAACACAGGAACAGATTTTTGATTTGTTGAGGGTTTTTTTGTAGTACATAACAAATACAAAGAATAAAACTCCATACAAAGAGGCGACGTAATTTAGAATGTATCTGTGTTATTACATTTCTTTTTGTTATTATTAAAAAGAATATGTTTTCAGAAGCAAAAGGTGAATCATTTCTCGACAGCACAAGACAAAATTATTTCTCAATTCTAACTCCCTAACCCATAACAATATGGATTCAATTAAAGATATTACTTAAAAATAACTCCCCTATTTTTTCCTACAATGTTGGGAAAGGCAGCTGCATCCATTTTTGAGAAGGTGATGGCTGAAGGCACAACCCTTCAAAGGACAATCTTGCCAACTCTCATTGCTGATCAGATTAACAATTTGATTTGCATCACGGGGAATGTCACTCAAATTTTTGCTTCTCTACAACTTACTTAATTATGTGTAATCTTACAGAATGCTGGCAATGGAAGAAAGTGATGTAACAGGATTGACCTTAGATATGAAATAGATTTCTGCTGATGTGTAGGAACGTCCAGCTTAGTCTTCTGATTTAAATGACCCTCGGTACCGCACAGGCTTTTTGTTGGTTGCACCTCTGGCTATTTCACTTGCAATTCCTCTGTGGTTGTTGAATAGAAACATTCCCACATTCCTGGAATGAAATCTTTTTTACCTGCTCAGTGCCCATGTGTATTTTTTTGCCCTTTAATAAGACCAGAGGAGCTGTCATCACCTATGTAACATCACTGCAGTGTCACAGCACTTACAGTCAGACTGGCAGAGAAGCTGTGGGTAAGATCTGTTATTTGCCATTTCTCAGCTGGGCTTCGTGATTTGAATGGCAAAACCCCCTCAACCTAAACAAGGTAATTTTATGAGTGTTATAAGACTCCATCCCCGTAAAGCTGCTCCCATCTCTTCTAGACCATGATTGACAACCAAATTTATTGTAACAGTTCAGATTAAGGAGGTGTCATTTAGACAGGCAGTATAGATTTTGCTGTTGTTGTTGTTGGAAGGATTGTTCACTGTTGTGCCTCGACATAACAATAAATGAGAAAGGACATACCAGTTAAATTTAGCATCAGTATTTTTGGGAGAGATGGAACTCAAAATGACAGAATAACATCCTGTGACACAGGACCCTGGATATATCAAATTAAAATGCCAAAAGTGTGGTTTTGATGCAATCATTACACTCATTTTAGGTTGTTATTCAACCTAGCTTTGCTGGTTGGGCATGGATTTCTTTTCTGTCCTCCTAACCAATAAAACTATGTCAGTGAAATTCCTACATTGTAGACAGGATCTAAATGACACAGTTCAATCACCTCAAATTTTTTTTCTGTGTTTCAGTCTCACAAATGTCCTTTTCTACACCAATTTACCAAAGCTAGTTATGTAAGTTCATTAGACCTTCAACTAGTTTTATATAGAATTTTGTACAATAGTAGCAGCATAACTTATAAAAGGAACCTTATTACTCTAAGTAACCCTTTGTGCCTTTCAAATACACAGTGTCTCAAAGAAGCCACTAATACTCTGTATTTTTCAACACATGTTTCCCAGAGAAGCTGTGGCTGCCCCATCCCTGGAATGGGGTTGGTCGGGGCTTGAGGTAACCTGGGATAGTGGAAGGTGCCCCTGTCCATGGCAGGAACATGGGAACTTAATGAGCGTTAATGTCCCATCCAACCCAAACCATTCTAACAGACAACAACCCTTTGTCCATGCCTCCCCTGATTTATGCACAGGGCAGAAAAGGGCTGGTTAGTTCCTGGATCATCCTTTGTATGATCCACTTGGGGATGTTGAAACAGATCAAAACTGTGTTGGCTTCACTGTGATCTCCACCAGGAGCACTTTGGTTGCAGCAAACAGCTCTGGCTGCTTCCTGTGGGCACTGTGTGCTCAGCACTTTGGAACAGTGACACCTTAATACAAGCTTAAATTAGCCTGTCTAGTGTTAAACTGAGTGTATTTGCATGTCTGGTATTAGACTGAGTGTGTTTATCTTAGGCTGACATGATCACAGTTAACAATCTTGCAGTAATTGAAACTTGCCTTTGACATCACCTCCCGCCTCGCTAATTGGATTGTGTCTCCCTACTCTCTCAGTATTTTTTTTCTGTCTCTCTTAATCAGCCTCAAAGGTAACTCCCCAGCAGTACAACACCAAAACCAAACTGACCTGTCACAGAAACTGAGGTATGGGTTCATTATTTTACACACAAAACCTTCCTGAATAAGTGGAAGGAAGGAGGTGAAAGTTTGTGCTTTGGTGCAGGGGGGAGCTCAGCGACTTCTTGTGTCACCCAGTCTTGTCTTCACCCAGTATTTTGGAAGATAGTTTTGCTGTTGCTTTGCTTTCATCATAATTGTTTCCATCAAGACAATATGGGGGTTCAAAGGCTTCCAAGTCTGAATGTTAACATTGTATTCTCTCACCATATGTAAATGAATATATGAATCATGGAATATTAAAATTATGTTCTTGGGGTAGTTCAGAGCACATAAAACACCCTTCATAATTCTATTTATAAACATGGAGAGAGAAGTGAATGTCTGTTAAAAAAGGCAGCTGACTTTGTGGCTTACAACATATAAAGCACTCTCCTCATAATGTTTGCATTTGTGGGAATATTTCTTTTCCCTACACTTTGTCATGCTCTGAATTTAAATGACTGATCTCTTGCACGATAACTGATGTGGCTGTGACACAGCTGGCAGGCAACCTAAGGCATTCTTTAATTTTTAAATAAATATGGTAAAATAACAGTGTTTGTAGCTACTAAACTTCGTGTAAATAACCCTACCTGCAATGAATTCAGCTATAACTTGAATTCACCTATGGATTCTGTATCACTTAATGCATTGTTCTAAGAACGTTTCTAGGGAGAACATACCAGATGACTATCCCTGGCTTTTCTTGGAGGGTCAGAAGGGACTTTTTGCTCTTGAAATCACCTGTTAATTTGTTAAAAACTTTAAGAGTCACAGAATCACAGAATATTCTGAGTTTGAAGGGACCCCCAAGGATCATCGAGTCCAACTCCCAAGTGAATGCCCATACAGGGATTGAACCACAACCCTGGGGCCATGAACACCATGTTTTGTCTATCTGAGCTAATCTCAGGGTTTTGCCATCATCTTTTTTTTTTTAATTATTGTATAACCTAATTCCCTATCCTATCGTCCCGTTATCTAGACTAAGAGAACATTATGTTACTGTACATACAAACAGATTACCTGAATAGTACAGAGATTGATTTCATTCACAGAATCACAGAATCACAGAAAGTTATGAGTTGGAAGGGACCCACAAGGATCATCTAGTCCAACNAGAGTACTTTTTCCATTACTAAAAACATGGAATGTTTCTGCTAAATTCCTGCTTGAATTTACAGCTGGTGCAAATAGGGAAATTCCCATTGACTCTTTTCTTGATGCAGTGTAACTTTAGGAAGTGCCTGGCATCATTATCAAAAGGGTAAACACGAGACCAGCCAACCAGCATCTTCAGGCACAACTAACAATGTAAATTCAGTGGGACAGCAACATACATGATGCAGGAATTTTGTTTAAATTTATCTTAAACAGCTTGAAATCTGGGTTGGTTTTTTCCCTTACTCTATGAATAGTATAGCCATTTATAATTTGAGTAGTTTATATTACTTAACACAAGTGCTATTGCAAACATGAAATATAAATCCTACTCCTCGTTTTAGCAGCTGTAGCAGACCCAGTTCTCTTGGGAGCAATGGAAGTCTTGGCTAACCCTACCATGTCCTGCACCTCCCACTCCCACCCTTGGAGTGGGGTGAAAGGATTTAAGAGAGATTTACTGTGGCAAGAAGCCTAAGGCTATCTATTTAATTCCAGAGCTATTTTCCCTTTGCAGAAGGAAAGCACACAGCTTTTCTTTGTGCACCATTTCATGGTGTAAAACTTCCCTTGATTAAAGCACTGTATAAATGCTAGACTTTTGTAGTCCTGTCATGGACTGGTTACAGTGACCGTCCATCTGATTCGTCTGCTACTGTTCATGCTGTGATCTCAAAGGCTTTCCATCATGTGGAATGTTTGGGTGATGTTAGATTTATGTCTGAGTTAGTTTCAGGTTGAGAGTGTTCATCTTGTTTAAGGGAGTAGGATGCCAAATTCCCACCATTCTGATGAGAAAATAGTGTTTTCTGTTCAAAAAGGGTCCTTGTGTCTCAGCTGAAGGATTTCACTCACACTAGGTAAAAACTTTCCAGTGTAGAGACTGTTAACATGTTTACTGATCAGATGCCATTCTTGCAGGTGAAGAGGATAAGAAAAAGTGATAAAATTCCTTTTGTTATGGTCAACATGAATGGCTGAACTTTGCAGCTCCTGAGAAGGAACGATTCCTTTGAGTTCTGCAGTGCCCTTCCCAGCACCAGCTGCCCTTTTATATGGTAGAAGATATACCATAAAGGTCTATGGGCTCTATGTTGATTTCTGTCTCTTAAAACAAGATTAATTCTTGGCTGAAAAATCACTCTGTTGGTAATATTCTTTGTAAAAAAACAACTGGACCCACATGTGTGCTCTCTTGTTGAAGTAGAAAAACTGATTTTGTTTCCTTAAAAATTGTTTATTTCCTCACCCTTCCATGTTTTTGTGCTGCTTTTGGAATCCCTAAAGACTCTGTATCTAACTGCATCAGGCAAAACCAATTTCTTCCCTGAATCCCTGAAGCTCAGCTTGACGTTTTTTCAAGCACCTGGAAGGTAAGAACAGGTGTTGTCATTTCTCTTCTGCACAATTTAAATTTTTTCAGAGTTATTAATAAATAGAATAGTACATTTCCATCCTTGTGTTCAGGTTCGTTTCAGGGCTTCCAAAAGGTCACAAATTATCTATAGTTTCAGGAGGGACTCTTGTCTCTTCCATGAAGGCAATGCAACTGCAGAAGCTGCAAGACTGGATTTATATCCAGATGGGATGACAGAAGGCTATTTTTTTTAAGTTGCCATGGGTAAAAGAGAGAAAAAGAAAGGAAGCAAAGCTCAGCTTCAGATACATCTTCAATCTGCTGCATGTGAGGCTTTGAAAAGTATGATTTACTGATCTCATTGTAAGCACCTGCATTAACTTTTGCTCCTCTGTAGCAGAACCGAGATGTGCCTAAACAATGCAGCTTTCATCACCCAACAAGAATAGCAATTTATGGATCAGAGCCTATAGATAACTTTATTACACAGTGACCACCTACATGAAATAGAACCTACTTTGGATAACCATGATCATTTCATGGAACCATCTCATGGAGTGATCATTTCGACTCCTGGTCACCTCCCCACTGCCACGGAAGTTCTTTGCCCCACAGCAAGAATGTGGTGCTGTGTCACTAAGTAGATGAGCCTTTGTTTTCTATTTTTTCCCTGATTTCTTGCCTTTGGCAAGCACATAGCTGCTGCCTGCACACCTATTTAGTAGAACTTAATATACTAAACCATTTTCACAGTCATCTAATCTGTGCCATGGTAGTATTCGCATGAGCAGTGCGTGCCAGGAGTGAGTTAATGTTTGCATAAAAGATAGTCAGAACCAGGCAAGCTCAAGGCTACCAAACTGGCTTGGCTTATTGATAGCCTGTTAATTCAAAATGCAGACCATGTTAATTGTTAAATGTACTGGTCATTCGTTCCAATTCTCATCAAACTAAACCCAACTTCAGAGTATGGGAGTTAATTCAACTTCATCTTAAATGGGGATAGTCCTATTTTAACGTGTGGGTATTCCTAATATTCCTCCCTCCCTTTTAACATTTGTATATGCTCTTCCATTCTGCTTGAGACAGAAATGCTGTTATGATGTACAAAGCATTACAACAAAACGTGCTCTGCTCTGGTTGTGTGTTCTTAGTGTGTCTCCCCACAAGTTTTCTGCAATGCTTCTGAGAAGTCATTCCTTAATTCTCAGGGATTCTTAAAGGATCACAAAGCTCATGGTACTGAACATGGCAGCCTAAACAGCTACAAATTCTGTGAACTTCACGGTGACATCAGATCCAGCTGAATGTTTGGATTCCTTTCTATATCCAAGTTTAGGAGACATTCTTTGGTATAAATCCATTAATAAAATGGTAAGGTAAGGAGTTATTTAGTTATGGGTACCTCTTTGGAGTACAGATGTTAAAAGTGATTGAAATAAAACCCCCTAAGTCATGTCTTTAATTTGTTGTAAAAATAAAATGCTTCTCCCTCGCATTTAATAACATGATACCCTGTGCTCTTTCCAAAGTTCTATAAATGGTCTTAAAAAGAAAGCCCTGGATCTGTGAAATGTGGTGGGTTCATTTAACATCTGGAAGTACTCTCGTGGCTGTCTTCACTTGCTTTCGAGACAGTGAAAAACTAGGCTGTATGATTTCTTGATATTCATACAAAGAGTACATAGTAGCATCATTGCTAGTAAATAAAAGATTAAATTTTCTACACTGGAGATTGATGTTTGGGCTTCGGCATTTCCTGAGGGCCCGTTACTCATGAAGAATGTCGGGAGCTGTTTGTTTTTAGTTTGTGACTAGAGCAGGAAAGCTGAGGCTCATTAGCTAATCTTTAGTGGGCCATCTCTGCTCCCTTTATACTGAATAGTGCCCTTATTACATGCTTAGTTCCATTTATTTCATGTGTTAAAATTAGATATTTCCACTGAATTCAAAAAGCATCCGTGTTCTTGGCTGGCAGGCCCAGGACTTGAAGCTAACCATTAGAAACTGTTACTAAAACAACTTTTTATGTAGCTCGTTATTTCCATCTCTTTTGTTCCGTGCCCACAGTGCCTGTGGTACCAGTCCCCACCAATGAAACTCAAGGGGAAGAACACAGTGACAACTGTGATTTTAAATAAATTTAAAAATAAACAAAAAGACTCCAAAGGGGTAAGAATGTGACCATTCAAACATTTCATTTTATATAATAAAATTCTCCAGGCTCAAGGAGGCCTTTGCATGTATTGAGGTTTGGATCTTCCCTAAATGACTTAAAGAAAAAAAACACACACAAAAAAGAAAAAAGGGTGGAGAAGAGAAATTAAAAGAAACCGTTCTGGGCATTTTTAGCAGGTTAATTCCCTCTTGACATTTGCCTTGTGCTCCCTGGACTTACAGTCTGCTGTGTCAGAGTGAAATACCAGCCTTACAGGATAAATAGGCAGGACATTATCGTGCTCTCAGCTATGGGACACAAAGAAATGCCTGGAAAAAGAAAAGTACTTCTGATTATATATGCAGAGAAATCAAATAATTGTTCAGACCCCTTTGTTTAGAAAATGTTCACAGGTTCACACAGAAGGCACCGAAACACTGTGTCCTTTTTGTTAAATTCAGGGTTTAAGTGTCATTTTTTTACATTTTTCAGCTCAACCATGAAATAGAGAACACCTTTCTCTGAAGGTATTTCAGGGGGAAGATCTCTGCATGTTGATAGATGTGCTCATTCCCACAGCAGGCAGCCTGCACTGGTGGCACAGGCACTGCAGCAGGGGCTGGGGTTTTTGAGGAGCTCCTTTTCATGTGCAGCATTCATATCAATATTTTCATGTACATCATTCTTGTCAATATCAACTCTACTTACCACAGATAAAAAGTCATGAGAAGGCCCTAGTTATTTTGCTAGATCCTGCTACAGCAAATTCCGGAGCAGAGCATTTAATAATTATGCACCCTTGGCTAGAATTCCAAGAGTAAATCAGTGAACTAGAGGATATTGAAGCACAGGAAAAAATACCATAGGCATAAAGCAAGCTTCCAGATGGGCTTGACCTTCACAGTGTGCTGAACCTCCTGCTGAGGCCACTGCTGGACACGGGGCAATGACCCTCAGCTGATTGCACAACAACCACCAGATCCAGCCCATGGTCTGGTGTGAAGCGTTGAACGAGTGACCTGGAGGTGGCAGTGTCCGTGTTGCACGAGCAATATCTAAAATTACAGAGGCTTCCTATTTACCCCTGGAGAGCCACAGCTTTCTGTACTGAGCTTGTTTTGTCCTGAAGAAGTTACAACCAGCAGACAGAGTGGTGGTGTGGGTACGTCCTACAGCCAGCTGGAGACCTGGCCATAAGGACAAACACAACAGACTCCACCAGGGTTATGTGGAATTCCTTCCAGTAATTCCTCCTGAAATGGAAGTGACAGTTCAGGATCTCATGACCTGCGCTGTGAACTTAACTCTTATCTTTACTGAAAGAAGTTTGTTTGTAGAGATTTTCTTTGTATTTGCTTTTCCAAACAAAGGAAATTCTTCGTCATTTTCTTTCATTGCAACATTTTCTTGGAAGATTCCTTTGTATATTTTTGCTTTCTTTCTGTTTGTATGTTTTCTAGGAGGCACGGAAGAAATTTCCAAACAATGAATGAACCAGGCTTTTCCTTCTCAATGTGACATGTTAGTGTTCAAAGGACTCTCATCTCTGTAAACTTGGGACTGTACTCCTAACTAGAATTCTTTGGAAGCAGCCACAGATTCAGGGGTCATGAGTTTGGGGTGTCCCATTTCATACAAATGGCTTGGGTTGTCAGATGACACATTCACTGTTCCCGTCCTTGGTCCTTGCTAAAACCTTCCCAAGACAGCTGTTCCAAATTGAAAAACACTAATAAATGCATTACCTGAAAAATACTGACTTGACAGTATATTTGTCCTTTCCAGCACAAATATTCCATATTCCTGTGTGCCTTATTCAACTGAATTTTCCACACACTGGAAATAGGACCAGCTTACCCCAGCAGTGCACCTGATAACCCTGACAGGTTCAGAGAGTGACCTTCCAGAGGGCGCAACCATGACCCACTTTGTCTGCTGAGGCACCATCACCAAATCCCTTGCCATTCCCCACCTGCTCTAAATGACACTAAAGATAGAGCTGAGACAACACTTTACTAGAAAACTGAATTCCAGGTCCATTTTTCTTCATTAATTTAATGTTAAGCATAATCTAGTACAGAGGCTCCATTGAAGGAACAGATGGCAAATACGAGGTAATGTAGATAGAGATTAAATAACGTTGGCAACAGCTAATGCATTTGCACAAGGCTAATAATATAAATGTTCGTTATGCTTAAATCATGGAAAACTACATCTTTAAATTTCTTCAGTTGCAAAATATTTCAGTGAAGCTACAGGGTAAAGGGCTCCCAAGATCCATCTATGAAACCGCCAGATCCACTCTATTAAATACTTTGAAGATTTTATTGCAATTACTTTTTTTTTACTAAGTCACAGTGTCAAACAAATACATTGCTTAAGCAGGGAGGCCAAGAGTTAGATCACAAGAATTAAAGTTGAGGTGCCTGGGCTTTTCCAGTGGGAGGAACTGCTGGTTTAAGAATAGCAGAGCAATATTTTGTTTGCCTAAGAAAAAACCCCAAAGAATTGAGTTTCCACATGATAAAGTGCAAACTGTTGTGGGAAGCAACATATTCCCTACACCACAGCTACACATCTGGACACAGACTGGATCAAAATCCTTTCTTCCTCACGTTGTTAATATCTGCTGAATAGCCATTTAACATGGTACCCATAGTCTCCATCAATGGGAGATCAACAAAGCTCTTTTGCCAGCATGATTGTTGCTTTCCTGTGAGGCTGGATGAGACTGGTAAGGATCCACTCCCTGGGATATGGGCAAACAGTTTAGAATCACTTTTTGAGAGAATTTCTAGAAAAAGGGTAAAAAACCAATAACCAAACCCTTTTGCCTTTTATAGAATTAATTTTCTTCACCCCCGCCTACCATTTCCTGGTTTGGCTTGTCAATAAAGTGACATAAATGCTCCTGTTAATTTTGTGTGTGTGTTGCATAAATGCTCCTGTTAATTTCCACACTTATTTAATTAATAATTTAATTAATAAATGGAACAGACTCAGCTGACTCTGCAAGACTTTACCTCTGTGCTTGCCCCTGGCCGTGGCCAGGTGAGGGAGGCAGAGGGAGGCAGACTGTGTGTCCGTGAAATCATCTGCTACATAACAGGATCTTCCCAAGTATTACTGGAGAAGCAGGATCTCAAGCTCCCTTGAAAACATCACAAATGAGAGTCGAAGGGCTCCAGTGACTCGAACAGGGAAAGTTTCTATTTTCTCTTTTTATTTTTTCTGTTTTATTCTATTCCTTTCATTCTCTCTTTGCTGTCTCATCTCCCTGTCTTTCTCCATGTGTGTTTTGAGGTATGCAACTTCAGACAAGCATATTTATACTAGACAAAACTTGCTTTGAAAATAATAATTATTCAAATACCTGGGGAAGAAAAGCCAGTGAGTGGATGTTGTGCACTGAAACAAAATAAAACAAGACAAAGAAACTAGATTTATTACAAAACAAAAACCCAGCGCTTGCAAAGCAATTTGCTTTAAGTATGGTAATAATTCCTTGAGGCAGATTATATGAGGCCCTTGCACAGGAGTTATACTTCAACAGTGAAATACAACTCAGTCTAGCAGGGAGATACAGCTCCAAATTTAAGTGAGCAGGCTCTGGCTAGAAAATATACCTTTCAGAGTCACTGTAGATTGCAGAATTGCTCTGCAACCTTTCCAGCAGGCATGATCATGGAGTTTTCACTTATACTGTATTTTTGGACTTAATGATGAGATGTCACATTCTTAAATAAATGGTATAATATAGATATTATTCCATTAGAGGAGTGGAATAACTGGTATTATTTTCTGTAGTGGTGTCACGCCCATGGAGCACAATGCTCTGTAGTGCCCAGCTGACGGCTCACACTGAGTCACTATCGAGTTTCTGTGAAGTAAAAGTCCAGCTCTGAGTGCTTTCCTTCCCCCCTCCCTGTTTTTCTTATCCCTTATTCCTTCTCCAGTTTGTGAAAGCCCAGCTTGAAATTTCTTAGAATCCATTTTTCTTAGGTGGGTTTTCTTTTATATGTATATATATATATATATATACATATATAACATTACACTGTTAAAAAGAACAAATTCTTTCCCTTCCTTAACAGCCTCTAGCACATATAATTTTGGTCAGCAGCTTGAATAAACATGTCCCTTCCCATCAAGTCTGCACAAACACACTGGGTGCTGCCTGATCCGAGACATCTTTACTTCTTCTGCGGCATTTGTGCAGTCTGCTGCAGGATGCTTTGGAAACTCTGGAGTTTCCAGCAGAGCTGAAAGTGCTCACTCCAGATATTTAATGTATAAATGCTTTTTCATTCTTTTGGCACCTCTCGCCCTCTCCCATGTTCCACTTGGAAAGCAATCTCATCACCATTTATTTTATCTAAGGCCCACTTCAGAATGAAATAGGACTATCATTCTCCCTGTTTATTTTTTTCCTGTCTCATCTTATTTTGCTCTTGGAAGGTACTTTGTCTTGTTTTCCCACTTGGCATTGATTCAGTAATTGATTTTCTCCTAGTTGTCTCCGAGACTACAATGCTAAAAGTCCCCAGAGGAGTTTGGTACTTGACTGGAAGGACACCAGCAATATGGAGGCCCTACTTCTCCTTGTTAGTTAGCAAAAATCTGTTTTTCTGGGATTTCCAAAGGAAAATACAGGGCTGCAGGCACCAGCTGCCTATGAGTTATCTCTAATCACTTCACCTCCTTCGCAAACCTGACCATCTGCATTCATCATCTCATGTGGATTTTGCCATAAGTACTTCATGGCTGGTTGCAAAGGTCTAAAATACAGTTTTGTGGTAGAGCTTTGCTCGTATTTCCTGATGCTGTTCCTGAGTCCTGCTGTGCTCCTGAGCTGTGGGAATAGGGACACTTGGCCACTCTCTTCTAATAACAATCAGCAGGAATGTGCAGTGTTGCTCTGGAAAATACAGTCTGAAATGGAAGAATTGTTATTATTTAAGTTATACTAGAATTAACCTAAACAGTGGGACAGATTTTTTATCCAGTCTAGACTCTTTGTTTTAATCCAGTCTAGATTCTTTGTGCCTTAAGTGAAGTTTGCAAATGTTATTGTCATTTAGCTAATGGTTCTTTCTGGATTTAAAAGCTGTTGTGAAATTTTCAAATTTTGAGGATGAAAAACAAGTTTTTTGAGAATCTTCTTCTGAGAAAAAAAGAAGAAATTATCAATTCAAATAACTTCATGGCTGAGTTTCAAATAGTAGTCAAAGAATTTAAACCCATATTATTCAAACAAGTAAATCTAACAATGTTTTGTCTTTGAAATGTAGAGACCAAACCTATAATTTGAGGCAGATTTGTTTCAGAATACAGCTGACAGCTTATGTACGTTATTATTAACAGTAACATTGAAAGGACAGTCACACCCCAAACGAGCTTTGCACTGTAGACACACTTAGGAAAACAAATTCCCTACCCAAATATCAAACAATTGTAAAGAATTCATTTCCTTGTCTCTTTATTTTTGACACTGGTGAACATTTCCAATGGAGGCACTGAGGATTTAACTCCAGTCTCCAGTGTGACCTACAATATCGAGATGTTCTTTTCAGTATTATTCCACCTTCACAAAGCACAAGGAGGAATTTTAGATTTATAGTCACCTGAACAACTGCTGATGTCACACTGACACAAATCGTTATTTTCACTATCTGTCCTAATAACTTTTATTTTTCTGTCAATACCTTTCTTTCTGGTTGCATCATTATATTAACTTACAGGTTGCAGCAATAATTAATGTGTTTCATACAGTTTGAGGCATGAAAATTTCCGGTTACTTGGAAAATCTTCTGGTTGTCCTGATTTTAGTCAAACTGTTTCAGTTTGTACCTTTCAGTTGATTTTAATAAAATAAAATTTCATATTGGCAATAATCTGGATATTTCTTATCAGAAAAGGAAAATTTTACAGGTATTTTTAGGTATTCCAAGAATAGAAGTCTTTAAATGCCAGACATCTCAGATAATCACATCAGCTTGGTCTGATCCATTCAAGAATTTAGATTCCCAAATGAGATTTTGGCATAATTCCAAGAATAGGATGCTCCAACTTTCACGTGGGCTTCCAGGTGTCCAGATTTATTTACATTTTGGCATCTGGCCCTTTCTTTTAATCCTGCTGTTTTGTGAAAATGGAGAGTAGAGCTCTGCCTTTCGTGGGAGCAGTGAAGCATTATCAGCTGTGACAGAGCTACAAGGATATGCCAAAAAGATCCTGTTTTAGAGGATGACAGTGTCATTTCTGTCCCAGATAGCACTAGTGCACACTGTGGGCTTTTCCAGGTGAATTCCATTTATGGCTCTAACCATTGGCTCAAAATGTTCCAGTGTTCACTATTTTTTGGTTATGTGAGATTTCTCACTAATATTCCTAAGGATAGATCAGTTAGAGTTTTTAAAATAAATACAAAAAATATTCTACAGCTTTACCTGAAAGTGGAAAGAACTGTGGCTCCTTCCTCCATTACCTCAATTATAGATTAATGTCTGTGTTATTATTTGGAAGAGCAAAACATTGCTTGCATCATGTATTAGGAAAAAATCATAATGAGGACATAAATCCCTTCCAGGATTTGCAGGCACAACTATGTAGAGCCAGTGAGAACATTCCTCCAAGAAACTTCTTTTTACTTTGAGCTACACTGGGTTCTTTCAAATATGCCTTCTACAGAAGGTGTTTGTTCCATGGTGGTTTGGGAGGGGTTTTTTTTTAATCCCCAGCTTCAATTCGTGCTCATTCTATGCGCTCAGATTTTGCTGAGGAGGGAGTGCCAGCCAAAAGCAGGAGCAGCCCTATTTGAAGCAGCTGTGGGAGGTTGCACACGTGAGGAATGAGGGGCAAAGGCTGCACCCTTGGATGTGCCCTCCATCCCAGGGAGCTTCGTTAAGTGGGAGGGACGTGCACGGTGGTTCTGTGGCAGGTCCACAAGTTGATGCAGAGACAAATTACCGTACCCAGTCAACTCCCCAAATTAAAAACTGAGACTGGCAGTACATCAAGTACCAGAATTTGTTCCAGATTTAAGCAAATGCATAATGGCAGGTGTACAATGGAATTTAGGTCAGGCAGGGAAGAGAGATCAACAGCACAGAGCCACAGGCTCTAATTCTAACTAATCAAGAGACCGGCCAGGGGTTTAGTGCTGGCAACTGAAGTGGCAAACTGAGAATAATTACAGGTTTGGGAAAACATCCCCTTGGGCATTTGTAGTCAGCCCAGATCACCAGAAATTATTGTGATAAAAAGCATAATGAAATAACCAGGTCAGCTGGTAGCAGCCAGAACATCTATTGCAATAACCATAATCCAGGCGCTGCAAAGAGATTTTGGGGGAAGTCTGGAGGATTAGGCAACAACTAGTGCGTGGAGAAGTGCAGCTGTGCAGCTACCTGGGAAACTAGAATTTTTCACAATCCTATGTAAGAAAAAGAGCAATCTGATATATTAGATTTAGCACACAGAGATAAAGATTTCTTAATTTCTGTAAAATATTTTAAAATTCTTTGGAAAATTGCTGTTTATTTCAGGCAGGTGTGTTTGATGAAGCCTTTCCAGGGGCATGAAGGTGTCTGCAGGCATCTAAAGAACATAAGTTCAAGGAAATACCCTTGGGGTTAAAAAGTAGGATGTAAAAGTAATGTAAATTATTCAGAGCTGGAAATTAGTAATTAGTCATTCTGTGACAGAGGGAACAGGAAGCCCAGACGAGGTGTTTGTTCATTAAGAGGTTCTAGGCCCATTTTCAATCAGGCCACAAAGTGACAACTAGAGCCATCGGCCAAAGAGAAGCCACAATACGCCCAACTGAGAAGAGGTTATCTTGGAGGAGGAGACTGTCAGTCAGAGAGTCTTAGAGCTGTGAGAATAAAGTTCTGCTCTCCCTGGACCCAGATGGACGTGAAATGAGGAGATGAAGACACTGCCCATAAGTGAGCTGCCTTAAACATCCCTCAGCCAAAGGAAGTCATCAGAGTCCTTGGGGTCACTCACTTAGGATCATGTGAAGCACACAGGTATATGACACTGTTAAATATTGCACTATTATTCCCTTTGAGCACTTTTGGGCAGGAGCCAGAGTGACCTAAGGACTTACACAGTGAGTATTTACTTCTTAAGGGCCCCTCATGCTCTCTGGGGACGGCAGATATCTGCTGCTGGAAAGGAATTGGAATGAAAATATTCGAATTAATATGGGAACTGGAAATGTATGAAGATGCAATAAATGTAATTTATGGTAATAAATATAAAAAACAGAGCTGCAGGGGGGAAAAAAAAGCCAGTTATTTTAAAAATTGATCTTGCTGCTTTAACATGCTTAGAGGAGTTGTGTTACTTAACTAAGTTGCTACTGGGGTTTTGGGAACTGCTTTGGTAAGGATTTTTTGTTTTGAAATATAAAAACTAGGGAAATGCAATGAAACTAAAAGACCATAAAATAGATAAATACATTTTGTAAGGTGACCTTTCCCATGGCAAAGGGGGTTGAAATTAGGTGATTTTTAAGGTCCCTCCCAACCAAACTATTCCAGTGATTATGATTTAAATAAAGAATTTGTAACTTTGGGGGCTAAGCTTTGGGGGGAAAGTTACTTTGAATAAATGGGTTTAAGAATCTGCACAGTTTTAATTTTAGCATGAAGATGCACTTCCATTTAAGGATCAGAGAACTGTATTTTAGAGTTTTTCTCCATAGAAAAGAAGTTGCACTCGTTCTGACTTTACTCTCTGTATAATATTACCATGGTTTTCACCCAGGGCTGTTATTTCACAATCTGGGAGAACAGGAAAATTTAATTAGTCTCGTTCTTGGTGCTGGAGTAATTGTAGTAAGTCTGTATATTTGTTACCTGCAACTTGTTATAGTGAAGAAAAGATGTGTACACAGTGTATAAAGAGACTATTAAAACAGGACACATACATGGGACAAGAAAAAATTTCCTTGGAGAGGAAAAAGGAGGGAAAGAAGATTCAGGAGACAGAAGTAATTATTGAGAGAATTTTTGGCTTGTGGACACTCTCAGGACAGAGTCAGTCAAACAGCCATTTGGAGTAAAGTTGGCCAGTTTTTGCTGCATGAGCAGCACAGCAGTGAGGATCATTTTTACAGGCCAGAGGGAGGAAATGAGAAGATTACATATAAATCAACAGAATTGGAAAAATGTAATAATATAGAATTCTGACAAATACTGTTTTAAAGTACATTCACTTATATAAAAGCTCTTACCAAAGCTGCATATAAACTCATAAGCTACCAAGAGTTCAAGTGAGAGACTCTGGGGTTTTACTCATAAAAATGTGCTGACATGGTCGGGTCAAATTTTTTTCCATTAAGTTTAATGGTAGAATCAGGATGTACATCCATGCATGGCTTGTAAAGAAAAATGTCCAATTTGGGAAGTCTGGTACCAGCCAGTGAACGAGATTAAGAAAATGAGATCTTCACATACAGAAAAGCTCCTGGTTTTCTCCCATAAAAATGAGTGATTGCACTGTCAGCAGCAAAACTGATGCTATTCTCATGGATGCTGGAACTATCACATTGCATTTACCATGGCAATGCAAAGTAGACAAATATATATACATTTCGTTCCTCCTGACTTTATTCTCTTTATTGTGTTTACTTCTTAAACATAAAATGTTACTTGCAGGTAGCAAAACCAAAATGGAATGAGAGTGGAGGAATTAACTATGATCAGTCTCCTCAGCCTGTCCATTTTTCTGCTTTGTTTAGTGTAAAGGGGCCTGATCACAAAATGTGTTAATGTTTTCAGTTCCATCTTTAAACTGGGAGTATGATTATGATATTCAAAGTCCTTAGTAAGAGAATCCAAATACCATTTAACTGTGTAAAAACGTGTGAAGTGTAAAGGAGGACTTGGGCACTTAAACTCTTTGTATCCCTACAGAATGGCATGTGGTCAAGGAGATAGAACCATTATCTGCTCCAGCAACATATAATTTAATTAATTTGCTTGTTTCTGTGTGCAGTTACACAGGTGGTACTCTTTACAAACTCTTAGCAGAACTATAGTAAAAGTAGATATTATTCTCTGAAAATTACTCCTTTATTGGGTTCAATAACCAGAAAGCCCTTAAAACACTTGCATTGTTAAAAATAATTTTCCAGAACATTCAATCGTGTAAACATTGTCTATATCAAAATGTGCCATTCCTGTGATGCCTCAGTGGCACTTATGTAATGGCAATTTTAATTCCAAAACGTATAGTCCAATCATTATATCACGAAGAACTTAGGAAACAATAAAAAGCTGCTTGAGGGTTTTTATGCATTGATCATACCCATGTAAGAGAATCATGGATCACCCATTTCCCAGCACAGGGAGAAAATTGCTGGATGATCTATTATTCTGGTCACCCGTGACATTTCTTCTTTATGAAACTGGCAGTGATTTGAAGAATGACAAAGTGGAAATCATTCTCAGCTCCCACATGAGAAGCCACCAAATCAACCTGGACTCTCCCAGAAGAGAGGCAGCTGACAAGGGTAATGACAAG